>MJUU01062523.1:0-49009 GCA_002080025.1 Modiolus philippinarum
AAAATGTCAACCCCCCTCCCTTCTCCACATTCTCCCACCAGTGTGGAATAATCGGAAAAAGATAAATGACGAAGCTGACTCTTTTAATTTTAACGAACATCTGTTGTTTAAAGCCTCGTCGGAACAACTAAATGGCGACAGCAGAATAATTCAAAAATCTTATTGGTAACTAAATACTAGTATTACTAAAAGGTTGCAAATAACACTGATCGTTCTTTGAAAAGGGCACATACTAGTATCACAGAACATATCAAACATTTTTTCGATTTACAAGCAAATACTTTTCAAGTACTGAGTTCATTCACTTCATATCATTTTGGATCTCAAATTTCCTTTGAAAAAAAATAACGTATAGTTCTATCAATATGATTTACATGTACATTTCCTGCAAGTCAAAAGTTGAAAACTCAGTGTTAGCTAGAATCTGAGAGTAAAGATTATAATTAAAACATATTTATTGTTCTACTTATCCACAAATTTTTTTTTCAAAAGCATATATTTCATTTATTTTATGAAATGTCCAAAGTCACCCATAGAAAATTTCTAGGTGTATGGTATAATACATGATAACTACAGAATTATTATGGATTTATCGGATAATAGAATAAAACAGTTACTGTCTTTAGTTTCGGTAAATGTGCAGTGTTATTGACTTTTGGGAAAACAGATATTCACCTCGCCATGCGGCTCGGTGAATATCTGTTTTCCCAAAAGTCAATAACACTGCACATTTACCTCAACAAAAGACAGTAACTGTATAATATCCATGAAACCAACATTATGCTTGTCTGATCACGAAATATAGTATTGTTCAAAATAGTTGTGAGGCGTTGCATTGTGTCCGTTAGACGCATATTCTTGTTTTTTTTTTTGAAGATTTTGACACTTTTTGCTTAAAAATAAAGAAAATACAAGCAGTCGTTCTGGCTGTGTTGATTAGCCTTTGCGTACATCTAGGTATTCAACTAGAAAAAATTAAAATACAAAGGGGTTGCAACCCCCCTTTTTCTGGACAATCATGTATTTTTTAATAAAAATCCTGGTGTTTTACTAAGAAATACCCCAAAATTTCTCTTCATTCCTCGATTGGAACTCCCTTCCCCCTTTTCAAATTTCCTGGATCCGCGCCTGAACTATTTGACTTTCTGTAGTCAGCAGTATTTAAATTAACTTTGTTATCAGTTTGAAGGATAAAGTGTTATTTTTATTACGGTTTTGGGTTCAGTCTGGAAAATTTTTACCAAGAAAATATTCAGTTCCAATTGCGGTCGATACAGTGACTACCTTGATAGAATTTAGTTGTTTACAAATTGGCCATTAAAAGAAGGGTATGTTACCCACAATATGAAGTTATCACTACAATTTTTAAGGTCGATATCACGATCTTGTGGACCGCTATGGGATGTCTGTAATCCAGATGTAAAGAGATCATGAAGTTGTCTTTGCCTCTACTGGATTTGACTTTACTACCGGAAATGGCAAGTTCAATATGACGGATGCCTTTTAAGATGTCCTCTCTACAGGAGCACCTGATATCATCCATGGTTTTTATTGGGTCTTTGTTTATGTGTATGTTCATTTTACATTTCTGTGCCATACTCATGTTATGTCTTCGTTGTTTTTGCTTTTTTCGCTATTTTCATTGTCCTAAGAATATCCGTTTTAGACTGACAGTTCGGTACCGTCTTCACTTACCCTTTTAAACCATCATTTATTTGAAACTTTTGCATCCTTTCTAAACTGAAAATAATTTTCAAAACCTATTATCCAGACAGAAAGAAATGGAATAGAAAGCTGTTTCAGTAAGTTATATTTGTGACATATTTGTTTGTCACTCTAAAATGATTATGAATAGTAGATTCAGTTTTCGAAAAAATATATTGATCTTTCAGCTTTTTTTCTGAACATCTGTCCTGAATTGTGTCCGGGTAGCGCTCGGTTGGAAGGTTCGGAGTGTTCTGAACTAATGGAACACCCAGAACTGACAATAAAACAGAATGGAACAATGTTCGGAACAAGTTCCATCTGCGCCGAAAAAAAAGGTGGTGCAGACAGAATTCAATATGGCGACCAAAAGAATATTTTGAGAAACAATAAACGATTTTAACAGTTTTTGCAGGAAAAATGTGCTGGATTTTTGCAAATGATACAAACGAACAACATATACATGGCAGACAAATTTTTTTCTGAGGTCTGAGCATTGAATTCATACCCAAATCGCCTTTGATTTGACAAAAGTAGTCTTTCGAGAAATTATTGATTAACAACTGGTTTTCTAATTTTTTTTTCATAAACTGTCTTTAAGAGTTATATTATTTAATGTATGACAACGAAAACAAAAAAAAAAATATGATTAATAGTCAAGTAAAATTTTAAAAAATATATACATAGTTTTGACAAAATTATTCTTGTGCTCCTTTTCGTTCGATTGGTCGCTGGAACTGGAACTGAAAGAACATGTGCAGAACTGCCCAACCAAGCACACCCCTCAGTGGTAGAATAGCCAGCGTATTCTACGAAATTTATTTCCCATTTTTACAGGTATCTTTCACTTTAATTTTTGGTGGTATGGAAAATGGGTACAGGTTGTGATAGACGATTTACTTCCAACTGCTGGTACACAGCTTTTGTATGGTAGAAACAGAAGTGATCCTGATGAATTCTGGCCGGCCTTGCTGGAGAAAGCTTATGCCAAGTGAGTGTATTTATCTCGTATCTTAGTTCTTTTTGGGGGCTTTAGTATTAAGCTATACTTTTATTAAACAGCAAAAAACGGCTGTCAGTAAATGGGTATATAATATAAGCATGTTCCTTGAGAGGTTTTGTTAAAAAGAAGCTTGATTTTACAGTTTTGATGACACTTAAATGTCGTTACAAAAATGTTTTTGTTGCCAGGTTGTAAAATTTAGATGCATTTTAGTGCAATGTGTCTTTATTTGGACAAATCTCTGACATCACCTGGTAGGAATGTATGTGAAAAAGTTTGTGGGAGCACTATCCGTTTAATCTTAACAAGCTAGCACTATCCGTTTAATCTTAACAAGCTAGCGCTATCTGGTTAATCTTACATGCCCAGATCTGACAAAAGATTTTCAGATGAAGAACAACAACGACACAGTTGTTCCATTTGTTTAACTTTGCCATACATTTACACGGATTTTGTCACATGTACATTTATGATCATTTATATCATCATTATATTTGTCATGAACACTAGCTCTCTGTAGAATATGAAAAAGTTGAAAACTATATACAAAAGAATGGATGGGACATATGAATTTTTTTATTAGTTCGTATCTCGTGGCCGAGACTAAGTATGTCGTGGGAACTAGATATTATCTGGTAGCCAGGAAATCGCTATCTCGTCTCCACTACTTAGTATGTTATGTCGTGGGAATGAGATATTATCTCGTAGCCACGACATCGCTCTCTCGTGTCCACTACTTAGTTTGTCGTGGGAATGAGATATTTTCTAGTAGCCACGACATCGCTATATCGTGCCTACTACCTAGCATGTCGTGGGAACAACATATTATCTCATTGCTACAAGAAAAAAAATTCACGTGTCCCCTTCCAAAGAAAACTCATCAAATTTCCCCTGTCAAAGCTAAAGATCAGTCCCTGTCAAATAATTTATCTAGTGTATTATTGGTACTTGAATAAGTTAACGTGAAGTTATGACAAATAATAAAATTCATTAGGACTCGGATTATTGAACAACATAACAAATGCAGGTCTTAGGGAGAGAGTTTCAATAATTTTGATTTCATTTATTAGTTGTACTTGGTATATGCTTAATATATTAGGAGATTATATCATAAATAAATTGAAAGTTAAATCAATTTCCTCATTGTAAACTAAGTGCCACATAAGTGGAAACAGGAAAGTTGAATGTATGTGCTGTGAATTCAATATCATTGGTCATATTTCCTAGATAAATGTATAATTATGTTTATAATTGAACACGGTTTTGATAATTCTTTTTCCTGAAAGTTTTTTAATGAGATATCCCCTCGCCAAACAACTTGTTTACCACAATAGGCATTTGTCATCGATTCAAAGTTTTTACCGGTTTAAATGCTAAATGTGAATAATATAATGAGGACATTTATGTGTTAATAAAAAATATTGATTTTTTGGGGAATAAGTTTTCTACAGTTAATGCAGGAATTTGGTACTCCTTCGATTAATATTAAGGAAATCGCCCATGTACTGGTTTAACATTGTCTCATCAGTTTGATTTTAGATACACAGAAATGTTTTTATCTTATGAGGGTTCCTTGTGCAAGTGCACCTGTCTGTCAATCCTTTTTAGCACTAAACATTTAGAGAACGGCACAGAAAAGAAAATGAAGACACACACATATACAAAAATGAACAACCCGGACCCAATAAAAAACTATGGGTGAGATCAGGTGCACCGGTAGAGTAAGCATCTCCTGCTTCTTATAAGACACCCGCCGTGTTGAACATGTCAACTCCGGTAGTAAAGTCAGATCCGGTGGAGGAAAACAAACTTTAGTGGCAAAGAGAATCTGGGAAATAGATATCCCATAGCAGTCTACAAGATCGTGATGTCGACCGTAAAACTTCTGTAGTGATGACCTCAAGTTATGGGCAACATACCTTTGCTTAAGTAGCCTATTTGTAAGCAACCGAGCTCTATCAGGATAGTCACTGTATCGACCATAGGCCCTTGAGTAGCGAATGAGTTTGGAGATGTAAACTCCGTATACCGGTGCTTTTGGAATGTTGCTACAAAGAAAAGGAAAAGTGAAGTCATCGCGTTTGATTAGAAACTCTAACATTTTAATCACTTCTTCCTCTGTATATTTTTTCTGTGATTCTGAGTCGTATTTCACAAAGTATGCTTGTTCTCTGCCTATAACAATGTACTTATATCTTCGTTCGCCGTTCTTACGGGAGAAACATCTATGAATTAAATCTTTCAGCCATGATTTCAGTTGTTCGTGAGGAATTGTAGTATAAAGCGTGGAAAAGTCAAAAGTTTTAATGCTGTTTCAGTGTGACAATGATCTTGATTTTAAGATGTCAAGCAGATCCTTAAAGTTTTTTAATATCAACATTTCATTTACGCCACTTCTTGAAAAGCTAGTATCACAATATTTTTGAAGGTCCTCTTTTACGGATGTCAAGATGGATGTTAATAGCTTAGAAATAGGTGTTGTAGAACATTTATCAGATCCAGCAATGTACCGTTGTTTGTATGGGCATTTGTGTAATTTTGGTACCCAGTACAAGGAGGAGAGATCAGTGTCTTCATCTTTGGTTGAAATCCCAAAGGAAAGCAAGACAGATCTATGGTTCTGCAATATCTCCTCCTTAGACAGAGTAGTAGCTGTGTATGTTGGATTGCCCTGGGTATTTCCAATGCCTAGTTCTTTCTTTAAACAATCGATGTAATGATTTTTACAAATGAAAATGATGTTATTAGGGGCCTTATCTGCCGGAACAACGACATATTTGTCATGAATTCAGGACAAGTATCTGGCAACATCGGCATTTTTTAAAATGGATGATGCTTTAGTTCTCATTGACCCTCGTAGCTGACTGATTCGTTTAAGAATCATGGACCTCACAGCCTTAACCATTCCGAAAGAGAATCCAGGTCTTCATCTTGTTCACGTTTAATCCATTTTCCGGCATAGTCCTCTACAGCATCCATAAGGAGTTTAAAATCTTGATGCCAGTTGATGGATCGTGGTTCACGGAATTTTGGTCCCTTTGCAAGAACTTCATGGAGAGACGGATTTTCGATGATATTCAAGTCTCCCGTTATGACGTGACCACAGGGACTATATTTGTAAGAAGAATTTGACCATGAAAAATCAGGTGGTTTAGACCTGAGAACTTCGGTTGTAAGGTTTTAAAATACACGTTTATGGTTGAAAATCTTGGATGCTATCGGTGAAGTATAGGTATATGAAATGATTGGAACTGATGTGTTCTTAAAATATGGAGGTATTTCGTTTTTTACATTTTTGTGTTGCAATATATTGGCAAGGTTGATGGCATCTAAACCCTTATTAGCAAACTTAATTGGAAGGATGGAACGGTGATCGCCTACATTTGCGTGGTCTTTAACAGGGTGGAATAACCTATGTTGGTCAATATCAATGATGACTGCGTCTAACTTGTATAAAGATGAGGATGGATCAGTAACAGAATTTTCTAAAGATTGTTTATATAAAGAATTTAAATTTTGTTAGTGGTAAAGAGTATAGTTATGTGCGAATGTGATGCAATCCTAAGGGTTTACAATCGAAAGGAAGTAGGCCCTGTATAGTTACATCATGAAGTGTTGGTGATGTATAATGGCGGTGGCCATGACTTCGTTTTCGTCTAGGATATTGATGTCAAAAATGCGCATCGCATTTATATCATTACACCTAGGGCTGGATAGATTACCTATACTGTCAATTTTGTCGTTACAACCATACGGTATTGAGTAGCATAGAGTAGCATAGAGAGTAGAAAAATCAAATGTTTTGACACTGTTGCAGTGGTTGAGTTCAGTTGCAGATGGATATTCTAATAAGTCTTTTGAGTTTTTGAGAATCCACATCTGATTCACTCCACTGGTTGAGTATTCTTTATTACTATATATCTTGAGGGCATCTTTGACTGCAGTAAGTAATGAAGTCAGGAGCTTAGAAAGGGATTGTTGTGCATTTGGCAGACCCAGCAATGTATCTCTATTTGCAAGGGCATTTATGTAATTTAGGTACAATGAAGGGATATGGAGTAAATACTAATGAGACAACGTCTCTACAAATACATGGTAAAACCAAGCAATGGAACAACGCTTTTATTGTTGTTCTTCATCTTGTAGTCACCATATTTGTAATCTTATAATGTAATTAATTTTTGGCCGGTAATATTTTTTATTTTGTAAGGTTAAGAGGTAACTATGAGGCTTTAGATGGTGGAAAAATACAAGATGCTCTTGTTGATCTCACTGGTGGAATATCAGAATATATAGCGCTTACTGACAAGTCAAAAATACCTAATAATTTGTTTGATCTGATATGGAAAGGTTACCAGATGAATTCCTTGATGGGAGCCAGTATACATGTAAGTTAATGCCATGGTAATTATAACATCCTAAAGGTGCTTCCAGAAATTGAAGTCCAAAGACGTGGCCAAGACGAATGACGTTAGACAGCTACAAAACACAGAAATAAAAACACACCTTTCAAAACCAAGGCACTCACAGTGTGAACTCCCATGAAATTGGGAGCATCATCAGTTCTCCGGAAGGGAAAGAATGTCATACTCTGTGAACAACACTCGTCACACGGTCAGTGAGGCATATTATGTTTTTGAAAGATATGATTGATAGCTGATTGGTTAATGTCATTTTCTAACCCTTAGATAAAACCAATGAAAGATCCATGGTACGTGCTACTTCTCTAACCCGCAAACAGTACCACGGAAAAATTTCGCAAGCATTTGTAATCACTATAGCAATCAAACATAACAAGGACAGATCGGTAGCACAAACATTACTTATGATTGATTGATATAAGGGTTTAACGTCACTGTCAGCAGTACTTCAGCTATTTCATGACGGTCAGTTTTAGTGGTGGGGGAAGCCGGAATACCCGGAGAGAACCATCGACCTTGGGCAGGTAGCTGACATACCTTATCACTCGATTGTAAGTCGAGTGAACCCTTTTTTTAATGTACAAAGCGGGGCGCGAACTCGCACCGTAGTGGTGATAGACAACAATAGTTGTACAGGTAGTACATTACTAATGAAGACAAATATAAAATTTAACAGTATGATATATAAGACAACACAAATAAACTAAAGCACTGACATCAGGTGGTCCGGAAGGGCAAGCATGTCCTGCTATGTTAACAGTAACCGTCACACTGCAAGTGTGTGACTCCATGAAAAAGGTCAAAATCGGTATAGTCAAATCTTGGAAGACGTGAATCTTGCTGAAATTGTCCGTTTCATTTGGAACACTGGCACTTCCTATCTTTCAATTATGTTATGATGACAGCCATAGAATTTCTTGAGTGATGAAATTAACATAGTCTGAACAACTCCCTGTCTTGGCAGCCTTTTGGACAGTGTTTTGCTCTGTTCAAAAATCACCGTACAAACTACATGCTCGACAGTAACGAATCAACCGTGAAATGTACACTCCATAGGCTGAAGAGTAAGTATGTCGCTAGTAAGAAGTGAAAGTTCACAATTAGGAAGTTACAATTATCACGCTTGTCATAAAGCTTATATTTCAAACATCCATCTTCGTTAATATGCAACGAAAGCTTTAGGTACGAAGCTGAAGTAGGTTTATCAGTAGTTTCTTTAATTTCAAGCTCACTGGGATAGATCTGATGTAAACATTCCTTATTTTTTAGATAATAAAGAGAAAGTACATCGTCTATGTAGCGGAAGCTGTAATTTAAAGACTGAGTTTCAGGTTTTTGTTTTCATTTTGTAAGCCCTTGCAAAACCATGGCACCATGTTATTTATTACCACTGGGCCGATGCCTCTGTTGTTGGACTGTTAGTCCCCGAGGGTATTCACCAACCCAGTAGTCAGTACTTCGGTGCTGACCCGAAAACCGACTGTACTGAAACTTGCAATATCTAAATTTTACGAAATTTATTTTAAAACTAAGGAGTATCTCCCTCATGCATAGCTCTGTCCTTATCTGAATTTTGGCTTTTCTATTTAGACCCTTTTGGTTATTTGCTCTCTTTCAGCTTTAACATGTTTTTGGTTAATGGACTGAGACATAAGTTGTCGAAATGCGCATATGCAGAAAATAAATTGACAGTAACTTCGGTATCTTGTTATTTGTTACCATACGAGTAAAAGAAAAGGTCAATTAAAAGTGGCAGTTAGTTCCCTTTGGATTCCCTATTGTCTTTTTGAAAACGCGACCTCCGAATTTGACAAAAATATTGTCGATCAAAAATTCTAATATGTACTTTAAGGTATGACTTTCAAAATGTCATTTTGTTGAAAAATGAAGTCCCATTATATAAATAACATATAGCTAGGAGGGTGACAGAGGAGATTGTTACCTCGCAAAAACATTGTCAACATTGCAAACCATATCTGTTACGATCAACATTGAATAAAATGTTGTTAGGTAGTTATGTGTGTTATAATCATCCACTGAAATAACTATCGCTAGGAAGTCATTTCTGCTATAAACAGCCAGTGAATTACTTCGATTAGATAGCTTGGTCTACCTTGAACAATATTTGAATAACATGTTGTGAGGAAGTTATGTCTGCAAAGAAGAACCCGTGAAAGTAAAGACAATTCCGTTCTGTAATTCCATTATTACCCTCATACATTGTGGTTAGGTTTTATGTCTGCCGTGATCAATATTTGAATTAACTGTTGTAGGCAGTTATGTTTGCTGTGACCAGCCTGTCAATCAGCTGTGGTTAGATAGTTATGTCTGCCATTAATAGGCAAATTGAATGTGGCTAGCTAGTTATGTCTGCCATTAACATTATGTCTGCCTTTAACAGGCGAATTAACTGTGGTTAGTTAGTTATTTCTGCCATTAACAGTGTGGTTAGCTAGTAATGTCTGCCATTAACAGGCAAATTGACTGTGGTTAGCTAGTTATGTCTGCTATTAACTGGCGAATCGATTGAGGTTAGCTAGTTATGTTTGCAATTAACAGGCGAAATGGCTGTGGTTAGCTAGTTATGTCTGGCATTACCAGACGAACTGGCTGTAATTAGCTAGTTATGTCTGCCATTAACAGGCGAATATACTGTAGTTAGCTAGTTATGTCTGCCATTAACAGGCGAATTGACTGTGTTAAGCTAGTTTCGTTTGCCATTACAAGCGAATTTTGACTGTGGTTAGCTAGTTATGTTTGCTATGTACAGGCAAATTGACTGTGGTTAGCTAGTTATGTCTGCCATTAACAGGCGAATTGACTGTGGTTAGCTAGTTATGTCTGCCATTAACAGGCGAATTGACTGTGGTAGCTAGTAATGTCTGCCAGTAACAGGCAAATTGACTGTGGTTAGCTAGTCATGTCTATCATTAACAGGCGAATTGACTGTGTTAAGCTAGTTTCGTTTGCCATTAACAGGCGAATTTTGATTGTGGTTAGCTAGTTATGTTTGCCATTTACAGGCGAATTGGCTGTGGTTAGCTAGTTTTGTCTGCCATTAACAGGCGGATTGACTGTGGTTAGCTTGCTATGTCTACCATTAACAGGTGAATTGACAGTGGTTAGTAAATTAGGTCTACCATAAACAGGCAAATTGACTGTGGTTAGCTAGTTATGTCTGCCATTAACAGGCGAATTGACTGTGGTTAGCTAGTAATGCCTGCCAGTAACAGGCAAATTGACTGTGGTTAGCTAGTTATGTCTATCATTAACAGGCGAATTGACTGTGTTAAGCTTGTTTCGTTTGCCATTAACAGGCGAATTTTGACTGTGATTAGCTAGTTATGTTTGCCATTTACAGGCGAATTGGCTGTGGTTAGCTAGTTTTGTCTGCCATTAACAGGCGAATTGACTGTGGTTAGTTAGCTATGTCTACCATTAACAGGTGAATTGACTGGTTAGTAAATTAGTTCTACCATAAACAGGCAAATTGACTTTGGTTAGCTAGTTATGTCTGCCATTAACAGGCGAATTTGCTGTGGTTAGGTAGTTATGTCTGGCATTACCAGGCGAACAGGCTGTTGTTAGCTATAATGTCTGCCATTAACAGACGAATATACTATGGTTAGCTAGTTACGTCTGGCATTAACAGGCGAATTGACTGTGTTAAGCTAGTTACGTTTGCCATTAACAGGCGAAATTTGACTGTGGTTAGCTAGTTTTGTTTGCCATTTACAGGCGAATTTGCTGTGGTAAGCTAGTTATGTCTGCCATTACCAGGCTTATTGTATGTGGTTAGCTAGCTATGTCTACCATTAACAGGTGAATTGACTGTGGTTAGCTAATATGCGAATTGACTTTGGTTAGGTAATTTATGTATGCTATCAAAACCAAAATATATGATAAAAGGGGTGATTTTGATTTCGCCATTACTAACTTCCCTTTTCTTGACGGCGACATTCCCCTTGCGCCATCCTACGGGGTGTATATTTCTCAACTGGTACGATTTGCACGAGTTTGTTCCACTATTGATGATTTCAATGAACGTAACCGTACTATCACAGCCAAACTTTTACAACAGGGTTACAGATTTCATAAGTTGTTGAATACATTTAAGAAGTTTTGTAATAGATATGAACATTTTATATCTAAATATGGCGTTACTCGTAAACAGCTTATTACTATGGACATTTATAGTCCTCAATTTTACGGAAATGTTATTAAAAAATGCCAGAAATTGATTAAAAACTTACATTCTTTGCGTAATAGGGGATATCGGCAAGATATTCGGCTTGCATCCGTTAAATTAGCTTTGAGACCTAGTGACCTGAAAATTTTGCACACATACTGGCATCTCGCTGATACTGCCGATGTCTACTGAAATTTATGATGATTCTTGACCAAACCCTTCGGGAAGTTTTGAGTTCGATTTTTCTTCCGTAGTGCAGCAGTGTTCTACCAGCAGACTAGGCTCCTTGAGCTAGTCGGCAGTTTAGGGGCGAACACTCCTTGACCCAACTTTCGAAATTACGTATTGTCTTTTTCTCTCCTTTCAAGATTGTGGTCATGGAGTTAGTAGTCTACCTGTATTTGGTTTTATTCGTATGTTTTTATACTATAGGGAAACGGGACAGATAAAGGGGATGTTTGGGTACCCATAATAAGCAATGAAGGGATATGGAGTAAATGTACATGAGACAAAATCTCTATAAATATATGGTAAAAAGCAATGGAACAACGCTTTTATTGTTGTTCTTCATCATTAACCGGTTTAACCCTACCGCTGGCTATTGCTAGTGCCGGTACCAAGTCCGGCTGTCCCGAGTTCCTATCGTATATATATCGTTCCCAAATATGATCTAAATAGAAAACCAAAATCAGCTAAGGACAGAGCTTTGCATGAGGGAGATACTCCTTAGTTATCAACAAAAATTTACAAATTTAGATATTGCAAGGTTCGAAATATAATCGGCTTTCGGGTCAGCACCGAAGTACTGACTACTGGGCTGGTGAATACCCTCGGGGACTAACAGTCCACCAGCAGAGGCATCGACCCAGTGCTAACAAATAACTAAATACCGAAGTTACTGCGAATTTATTTTCTGCATATGCGCATTTCGACAACTTATGTCTCTTCAGTGCAGATAAAATCTAAACGTTTGGAAAACCATTAAATCAAAGATGTTAAAAACTGATAGAGAACAAGTACCCAAATATGATCTAAATAGAAAACCAAAATCAGCTAAGGACAGAGCTTTGCATAAGGGAGATACTCCTTAGTTTTCAACAAAAATTTACAAATTTAGATATTGCAAGGTTCGAAATATAATCGGCTTTCGGGTCAGCACCGAAGTACTGACTACTGGACTGGTGAATACCCTCGGGGAGTAACAGTCCACCAGCAGAGGCATCGACCCAGTGGTAACAAATAACTAAATACCGAAGTTACTGTGAATTTATTTTCTGCATATGCGCATTTCGACAACTTATGTCTCTTCAGTGCAGATAAAATCTAAACGTTTGGAAAACCATAAAATCAAAGATGTTAAAAACTGATAGAGAACAAGTACCCAAATATGATCTAAATAGAAAACCAAAATCAGCTAAGGACAGAGCTTTGCATGAGGGAGATACTCCTTAGTTTTCAACAAAAATTTACAAATTTAGATATTGCAAGGTTCGAAATATAATAGGCTTTCGGGTCAGCACCGAAGTACTGACTACTGGGCTGGTGAATACCCTCGGGGACTAACAGTCCACCAGCAGAGGCATCGATCCAAAAGGGTCGAATTTTAAAAATTTATTTTTTTTTATTTTTAGTCCGATTTTGATGCCGTTTTTTGCAATGGATTCCTTATGAAAAATAAGTAGAGCGCTGCACCATCAGATTTTTGATAATTTGTTTCCTTTCCGAGTTTTGAGGGGCCAAACTGGGCAAAATTGCAAACATGCAGATTACATAAAAATTTTATTTTTCATCGGATTTCAATGGGATTTTTTTCTTTTGATTCGTCATGATTTAAGCTTTCAGCAATATGTGAACAGATTTGGTGTAGCTCTCACGGTTTCCGAGTTACAAGGGGTTAAAGGGGCCAAAATTGCAATTTCTATAAATATGTGAAATCTTTATTTTTCATCGGATTTTGTTGAATTTTTTCTTTGGATTCCTCTTGATATAAGCTGTCAGTAGTATGTTAATGGATTTCGCGTAGCTTTAACCGTTTCTGAGCTACAAGGGGTCAAAGGGGTCAAAATTGCAATTTTTCAAAATATGTGAAATCTTTAATTTTCATCGGATTGCGATGGGATTTTTTTCTTAAGATTCTTCATGATATAAGCTTTCAAAGATATGCCAGCGGATTTTGAGTAGCTCCTACCGTTCCGAGCTACAAGGGGTGAAAGCGACCAAAATTGCTTTTTTATACGACCGCAAAAATTTTGCGGTCGTATTATGGTATGGCGCAGTCGTCGGCGTCGGCGTCTGTGGCCAGCATATCTTTGTTTCTAGTGGACTGGTCATCTTCAAGTTTCTTGGCATTAGGTTTATCCCTAGTTTTAATTTCGGGTTTGTGGCCCCACCCGTTTCAGAAAAAGGGGCCAAAAAGGGGTAAAATTGGGTATTTTTGTGTCCGTGGACAGCATAACTTTGGTTCCAGTGAACGGATCATTTTCAAATGTTAGTATATGATGTTTCTTGGAGCATGCTTTAGCCCAGGCTATAATTTTATGTTCCGGGCACCTCCCGTTTCAGGAAAAAGGGTCAAAAGGGGTAAATTGGTTGTTTTCACATATTTGACTGTAGAATCTTTATTATTTATCGGATTTTG
The DNA here is from genome assembly GCA_002080025.1 of Modiolus philippinarum. NCBI lineage: Eukaryota > Metazoa > Mollusca > Bivalvia > Mytilida > Modiolidae > Modiolus > Modiolus philippinarum. The sequence continues at coordinate 13,956 of MJUU01062523.1, forward strand.
ATGGGGTTTCTTTCAGTAAACTCCTTAGAAAATTTCCAATATTTATTATGCAACGGATTTTACGTGGCATGTAGCGTTTACGAGATAAATTGGGCCCAAAAGGGGCGAATTTCAAAAATTTCATTTTTTTAATTTTTAGTCCGATTTTGATGCAATTTTTTCCAAACGATTCCTTATGAAAAATTATCATAGCGCTCTTCTATTATAGATTTTTGGTAACTTGTTTCCTTATCCAGGTATGAGGGCCCAAGGGGGCAAAAATTGTAAATTTACAGATAACCTAAAATTTTTATTTTTTTATTGGATCTCGATGGGATTTTTTTCTTTGGATTCCTCTTGATGAAGCTTTCAGCAAGATGACAACGGATTTGGCGTAGCTCTTACCGTATCCGAGCTATAAGGGTTCAAAGGGGCCACGTCTGCAAATTTGCAGATTGGCTCAAATTTTATTTTTCATCGGATTTCAGTGGGATTTTTTTCTTTGGATTCCTCTTGATACAAGCTTTCAGTAATGTATCAACGGATTTGGCGTAGCTCTTGCCGTTTCCGAGCTATAAGGGTTCGAAGGGGCCACATCTGCAAATTTGCTGAAATTTTATTTTTCATCGGATTTCAGTGGGATTTTTTCTTTGTATTCCTCTTGATACAAGCTTTCAGTAGTGTGTCAACGGATTTGGCGTAGCTCTTGCCGTTTCCGTGGGGCCAAAACTACAAATTTGCAGATTACCTAAAATTTTTATTTTTCATCGGATTTCGATGGGATTTTTTTCTTTGGATTCCTCTTGATGTAAGCTTTCAGAAATATGTCAACGGATTTGGCGCAGCTCTTGCCGTATCCGAGCTATAAGGGTTCAAAGGGGCCACAACTGCAAATTTGCAGATTGCCTGAAATTTTTATTTTTCATCGGATTTCGATGGGATTTTTTTCTTTGGATTCCTCTTGATACAAGCTTTCAGTAGTGTGACAGCGGATTTGGCGTAGCTCTTACCGTTTCCGTGCTATATGGGTTCAAAGTGGCCAAAACTGCAAATCTGAAGATTACCTAAAATTTTAAATTTTTCATCGCATTTCGATGGGATTTTTTTTTCTTTGGATTCGTCTTGATATAAGCTTTCAGTGATATGTCAACGATTTTGGCGTAGCTCTAACCGTTTCCTAGCTATAAGGGGTCTAATGAGCCAAACTTGCATTTTATTTTTCAAAATAATAATGCAATTTTATTTTTGATCAGATTTTGATGGGATTTTCTTTCTTTTTTCTTTGGATTCCTATTGATATAAGCTTTCAGCAGTATGTCAATGGATTGGACTTAGCTCTTACCGTTTCCAAGCTATAAAGGGTCAAAGAGGAATTATAAGTAGTCATAAGGGTTAATTTTTATTTTCATTATTGCGTCCATCTAATTATTGTGTTAAGCTCTTTAGTATGTCCATACTCACTTTAAATAACACTTTTTCAAATTTCAGTGGACGACATGCTGTGGTCGTATCATGCTGCGCTCGGTATAGCCCTTTATTTAATATTTATGATCAACCTTTGAATTAATTCTGGCCAGGCAGTTATTTCTGTCATGGTCAACTTGTGATCTTACTATGGTTAAGTAGTTATTTCTTTGACGTTCATCCTATTTAAAAAAAACCTCATCATATAAAGATTACAATAATATGACATAGAACATACGGAGAAAAATAGGTCGATGGTAATATGTCAATGGACCTAAACTTCTCTAAACAAGTTCGATATAACAAAAGAATTTATATTGCTGGGTATATTTTGTCCTGTCTTTTGTCAAATTAATTGCATGCATTTCAATAAAAAAATAAAGCTGCTCTCACATTTTACAAGTGATGATTCATACTTGTATATAATTCATATAGGTTTTTGTTTCTCAACGAGTAAGTTTTTTGTTGTATTACAAATGAAACCATAATGATTGTGTGTGATGTTAAGACAGAAGTATTTTTCATGTATCATTTCGGGGTCGATGTCTCTGCTGGTGGACTGTTAGTCCCCGAGGGTATTCACCAACCCAGTAACTATTACTTCTGTCCCGGCCCGAAAATCGATTTAGATTCTTTTGGTAATTTTTTTCTCTTTCTGCTCTTATTCATACTTTCCAACTGTTTTGATTTGATCTGAACCGAGGAGACATAATTTGTCGAAATGCGCATATGCAGAAAAAAAATTCACAGTAACTTCGGTATTTTGTTATTTCTATCTTTAAGCTGTTCGTTTCGATACAAAAAGATGATTCCAAATTATTACATTACCCTTATTGATCTTTGTATCAGCCTGTCTGTCAACTTCAGTCATTGGCATCATCGGTCATTAAGAGACCTCGTGTTGGTGTACCATTCCACCCCTGCTTTATTTTGAAATGTATACAACACCTTAAAGCAAAACAAAAAAAATGAGATCCCGTGATTGGTTGCTTGATGTGACGTGGACACCCTATGTATTTTATGTCGGCCTAGTAGCTTCATACAGGGTCAGTACACAGGAGAAAAATGTTCTTGGCGTAATTTAAAACGGGATTTTAACAGATTTGATTGAATTTCATTTATACAGTCAATGTATAGAGAATAAGGGAATAATTTTCATCATCAGGATAAATTTGTTATACAGCTAATTAAAAGGGGGTACGGTAATATATGGAATACCTAAAAAAATTTCGAATCAATGCTTGGCAAAAGACCCTGCCGATACTAATGTTTTGCAGGTAATCCATAAATTCTAGTAGCCATTTACAAAAACTTGTATATATGCACCAAAATAGTATAGTATGTATGTTTTATATTATAGATTTGTAATTTAATTGTAGTTACCAAAAAATGCCACATCACCGGAAGTAGAAATGGCCAACGGATTATTTATGGGCCATGCTTACAGTATTACAGGAATAGCTGTGGTAAGTATATTGGAGACTATTTATGGACCATGCTTACTGTATTACAGGAATAGCTGTGGTAAGTATATTGGAGACTATTTATGGGCCATGCTTACAGAATTACAGGAAAAACTGTGGTAAGTATATTGGACACTATATATGGACCATGCCAACAGTATTACAGGAATAGCTGTAGTAAGTATATCTGACACTATATACATGGATCATGCTTACAGTATTACAGGAATAGCTATGGTAAGTATATTACAGACTATTTATGGACCGTGCTTGCAGTATTACAGGAATAGCTATGGTAAGTATATTGGAGACTATTTATGGACCATGCTTACAGCATTACAGGAATAGCTGTGGTAAGTATATTGGAGACTATATATGGACCATACTAACAGTATTACAGGAATAGCTGTAGTAATAATATTGAACACTTTATATGGACCATGCTTACAGTATTACAGGAATAATTGTGGTAAATATATTGGCGACCATTTATGGCCCATGCTTACAGTATTAATGGAATAGCCGTGTTAAGTATATTGGAGACTATTTATGGACCATGCTTACAGTCTTACAGGGATAGCAGTGGTAAATATATTGAAGACTATGGGCAACGGATTATTTATGGACCATACTTTCAGTATTACAGGAATAGCCGTGGTAAGTATATTGGAGACTATTTATGGACCATGCTTACTGTATTACAGGAATAGCTGTGGTAAGTATATTGGAGACTGTATATGGACCTTGCTTACAGTATTACAGGAATACATGTAGCTGTTGTAAGTATATTTGAGACTATATTTATGGACCATGCTTACGGTAATACAGGAATAGCTGTAGTAAGTATATTGGAGACTATTAATGGACCATGCTTACGGTAATACAAGAATATCTGCGGTAAGTATATTCGAGACTATTTAAGGCCCATATGATTACAATATTACAGGAATAGCTGTGGTAAGTATATTGAAGACTATTTTTGGACCATGCTTACAGTATTGCAGGAATGGCTGTGGTAAGTATATTGGAGACTATTTATAGACCATGCTTACGGTAATACAAGAATAGCTGCGGTAAGTATATTGGAGACTATTTAAGGCCCATGCTTAAAGTATTACAGGAATAGCTGTGGTAAGTATATTGAAGACTATTTGTGGACCATGCGTACAGTATTACATGAATAGCTGTGGTAAGTATATTGGAAACTATTTATGGACTATGCATATTTTTTGGTGATAAGTTACTAGCAAATGCGTAAAACATTATAAAAATTTACAAACTTTCATTTATATATCCATATATTTCAAGGCATATAAGCAGCTAATTGAAAATGAAGGAAAACTCAAGAGAGATCCATTTCCCGCTATGATTTTGACGTTTTATATACCAAAAAATTCTTTTTGGTTATCCAAAATTATTTAATTATGCTGTTCTTCAAGCTAAGCATTATAAACCAGAAGGTGAGAGTTTTCATTCTAATTACACATTTTCTTTAATATCCTTAATATTTTTTTTTATTGAATTGGAACATTGATGTCACGGATAGGTAATTGTGAGTTTCAGTTACATTTAGCAGCAAACATGTTGTTAAATTATGACTTGGCCACAATGAAAAAAAGACGAAGATTGCACCCACTTCGTTTTTAGTTATTGATCATTATCTTGAAAGCTGGTTGCATGAAGGTTGGATGGGAATCTAAGATTTACTTTAAAATGGCTATGTGAGCTAGCCGAAACAACAACAGTAGAATGCCGAAGGAACAAAGCACCAGATTACACGAATCAAAGTCCACAAACAAGGCAAAAGCTAGAACACTAGACGACGGAAGACAGTACTACATCTACGAAACACACAAACACTTCAAATATAACATTCAAAACTAAAGCACTTATAGTTTGATCTCTAAAAACAGTGACATCTAGTGCTCCGGAAGGGTGAACTTTCCCTGCCCTACATGCAGCACCCGTCATACTGTCAGTAAGGCATTTGTTGTTTTGAAAGATCTGTTTGGTAGCTGATCGGTTAATGAGATTTGCTAACCCGTAGACAAAACCAATTAAAATCGATGGTACGTGTTACTTCTCTAATCCTCAACTAGTACCAAGATAAAGTTTGGAAAGTATCTGTAAATATCTGAAGTATTCCAACAATAACAAGGACAAATCGGTTACACAAATATCAATTACAAAGACAAAACAAGAATTCAACAGTATGATATACAAGACAACAAAAAACTAAAACATGCTGTAAATACCGAAGGTGGAATCAGGTGTTCCGGAAGGGAGCGCATGTCCTGCTCTGTATACAGCACCCGTCACACTGTCAGTGGGTCAGTCAAGTTTAAGTCAGAATTGGTAATGTCAAATTCGGGATGAGGTAAATCTAGCTGACAATGTCTGTTTCATTTTTGACACCGTCATTTCATATCTATCTATGATGTCGTGGTGACGGCCATATGATTTATGAAGGAACGAAAGTAACAACGGCTGAACATATTGCTGGCTAGCGCTTTTGCTTATCTGAAAAGTCTCTTTGAACTTCAAGCTTTTAAGTAACGAATTAACTGTGAAAACTGGGAAAAAGTTATACTGCTGCTAAGAAAGGAAAAGTTCACAATTGAGAAGTCAAAATCATTATGTTTGTCATATAACCTAGATTTTAGACGTCCTTATCTATCAGTGTATAACAAAAGGTGAAGGTATGAAGCTTAATTGGGTGTATCGGTTGTCTCTTTAATATCAAGTTCACTGGGATAGATCCGATGCTAAAATTCATTAAATTTTCGATATAATATATATAAATTAAGAGAAAGTATATGTCTAGCTGAAGCTGAAATTAAATAAAGTTGTTTTAGTTTCTGTTGTATGAACCCTTGTAAAAACTTTGCTTCATACGAATAAAGGAAAATGTCCGCTAAAAGTGGCGCACAATTTGTTTCCATAGAAATCCCTATTGTTTGTTTAAAAACACGGCCTCCGCATTCAACAAAAATGTTGTCGATCAAAAATCTTTATCACGTTATTTTCATTGTATCTCTTGTTTGACTCAGTATGATTCTTAGCAAAATATGTGTTATCTTAACAAAACAACGGCAGTAGAATACGGAAGGAACAAAGCACAAGATTACATAAATCAAAGTCAAGAGACAAGGCAAAAGTAAGAACACTAAAAGACGGAAGACCAAAGACACCACATGCCCACAAAACACACAACCACTACATATACAACACAAAAAACTAAAGCACTAACAGTGTGAACTCTCAAAAAACAGAGTGACATCAGGTGCTCCGGAAGGGTAAGCATGTCCTGCTCTGTATACAGCACCCGTCACAATGTCAGTGGGTCAAACCAGGGTAAAGTCAAACCGGTAATGTCAAATCCGGAAAGATGCGAATCTAGCTGAAAATGTCAGTTTTCATTTGTGACACTGACATTTCATATCTATCTATGATGTCGTGGTGATGGCCATAGAATTTCTGAAGGGACGAAAGTAACAACGGCTGAACATATCCCTGACTAAATGTGTTTTGAAAATTTTAATTGCCTTAAGTCCTGGAGTCGACCATTGCGGAATATAAAGCATCTTTGCACAACTCGAAAGCTTGTTGCAAGAGATCAGCATAGCACTGTTTCATATTCCATGTCCGGAAGATTTGTCATGCATGATCATACTTCTGTACTTGAGATCACTAAATTAGAATTTACAGGTTGAGAAATTTTTTAATATTATACAACAATGCATTACTGTAAAGAGCTTGTTTTTTGCTGACTTTAAAAAAAAATGCAAAAGTAGGGCTAATTGATATTTACAAGTATTTTATTTCGCATGTTGGCCATATAATTTTTCTTCTGAGGAATTATTCTTACAGATATTCAACAAACCAATGAAAATAGAACCCTATCTGCGAAAAGTAGGACCATTAGAGTAATATTGTCATTCATACATTTTAATGTCGGCTTTTTATTTCCGTACCTTGTGTCTGTCTCACGTCCTTTTTTGTCTTTGTTTTTCTCTGTTGTCGTTTTTGTCATGTCTTTTGGACTTTGATTTTTGTGATCATCACTTCCCTTGTTTCTTCGATATTCTACTGTTGTTTCATGGGGTAGTAACAAAATTACCGAACAGAGTGGTCAAGAGCTGAAGTCCATGAGACAAAAAGACAAATCAGGTGGAAACCACCGGAAAAATTGTCAACTGCAATGGTCCTGACTTGGTACAGGCATTTCAAGAGAAATGGTGGGTTAAACCAAATTTATGGCTAGTCAAACCTCCCCTTCCATTGCGGAAGTGTCCGGTATCAACTAAACGGTAGACAGTTAAAAGAAATGATCATCCCAGCACTAAGCAAAGAAATAATCTGGAATCAGTGTTCGAACCGAAACTTAATTTATATGATGTTTTAGCCATTGATATTGACTATTTCGTGAATAGCATTTCTTTTGCAATTTGATAACCTTTTTGTAGCCATCTCTCAGGGAAAAGAAAAAAAAACAATTTGGTTACTTTTTTGTAGATACCTTTTAGGGGAAATAATGTACAGTTACTTCGCCTTAGAAATCCATGGGGCCGTGATGAATGGAGAGGAGATTGGTCAGATAAGTAAGATATTATTTCTGTTGATTGTAAAAGAAAGTAGAACATTGATAATAGCAAGAATATTGCCTTATCGCTGAAATAATTATTTCATTTGATTTTTCCTAACTTATGATTTTGTTCTACTTCACTAGCAGAACTGGTTCTTGTAGCGTATGTCCTTTAAGAATAAAATTTCTTCGAATATTTATTTGCTTCTGTTAATAAGAGTATTTGATATATTATATATTTGATCAGAAACTTTTTATGGTTGTTGCGTTTGAGCGCTTTTCGATGTTCTCTGCTTGTTTATACTTTGACTATAACAAATTTTAGAATTTTCCTGATGGGTTACTTGATTTCCAATGAAAAAATTCTTGAATACAAGACCCCATGGCAATATGTTATAACAAACGGGTATATTGGTTAAATAATAAAATGAAAAAGGATAGCAGTAAACATCTACAATGACTAAGAATTACAATTACATTCTGCAATCAACCAGAAAAACAACTACACAGAAAAACGCAAATAAGAAAACACAAACGTAAACAACAATGGGAACTCGGGACAGCTGGACTTGGTACCAGTTCTAGCAAAAGCTAGCAGTAGGGTTAAACGGGATCAAACCTCCCATTAATCTCTCCCGTCTCCCTATTTTGCAATAAACATACGAACTAATGCCATTACAGACTCCATTGCCGCAATCTTGAAGGGAGAAAATGACTATACGTCATTGTGAAATTAATTGTGAAAGAGGGTTCAAAGGGTGCTCGCCACTAATCTACCGGCTAGCTCAAGGAACCTAGTCTGCTGGTAAAACACTGTCGCACTACGGAAGAAACATCAAATTCAAGGCTTACCTAAGTTTGATCAAGAATCATTCAATATTTCAGGAGACATAGGTAGTATCAATGAGAGGCCGGTATGCATGTAAAGTTTTCAGGTCACTGGAACTCAAATCTAATTTAACGACTGCAAGCGGAATATCTTGTCGATATCCCTTATGACGTAAAGAATGTAACATCCCAGTTTTTCTGGATTTTTAATCAGTTTCTGGCTTTTTTATCATCATTGACATACAAAACGAGGATTAGAAATGCCCTTAGTAATAATCTTCGAGTAACGCTATATTTTGATATCGAATAATATCTTATGAAATCTGTAACTTAATTGTAAAAGTTTGGCTGCGATATTAAGGTAACATTCATTAAAACATTCAAGACTAGAACAAACGCGTTCGAATCGTACCAGTTGAGAAATAAACACCCTGTAGGATGAAGCTAGTGGTATGTCGCCGTTAAGAAAAGGGAAATTACTAATAGTATAATTTCATTAATGTAAAGACAATTCCAATTAGGAACTAAAGCATACAATCATGACAATACAATAACATAACATACAAACAATTAAACATGAATTCAAAATATTCAGATATTCAAAGATGTTTGATCCTCTCTTCTCAGTTCTAATGACTGTTTTATAAAGGCTGCTTTAACATATTCAGTGTTTCGGTTCTAGAAGCCTTTTTTATTGTATTTACTTCTGATGTATAGCCAAAATCAAAGTCATTCTGTTTGTAAAAGGAAGAAAAAGGTTGTTTCTCAATTCTTTATCTAATGTATAATGAAAAAAAAGAAATAACATTCATTATCAATTTTATTTTCACAAAAATGACACAATCTATTTTCTCTTGGTATTTTCTTGTATCTGCCTATTTCAATAAGAGGGTTATGGTCACCAATTATTTTGTTATTATTTTTCTAAATTCAAAATTTAGGTGAACAAGATAATAGAGTAGTGAAATCAAAATCATTTAATTTATTATATGTTATAAGTTTTAATTTGCCAGAGTCAATAATGATATTAAAATCCAGAAAAGGGCAGTATTTAAAATCATGGTTAGCTTTATTTAATTTCAGTTCTTGTTGGTAAATGATGTCTAATTTCTGTGTTCCCAATTTTGCCATATCTATGGACTTTGGTTTTTAGTCCCCTACCGGCTTCGCCGAAGGGGACTTTAGGTTTGCACTCCGTCAGTCCGTCACACTCAGTTTTCCGCACTTTTTTCCTATACTATAAGAGATATTTATCTAATATTTGGTATGTAAGTCTACCACCATGAGTTACAGATCAAGTTCGAGTTTGGTTCCGGTTCATTGATTTTGGACGGAGTTATGGCCCTTTAACTTAGACAAATTTGGTAAAATATAGGTTTTCCGGACTTTTTTTCTAAACCGTTCCAGATATGAAGCTAATATTTGATATACGAGTGTAACACCATTATGAGTTACAGATCAAGTTTAAGTTTGGTTCCGGTCCATTGATTTTGGACGGAGTTATGGGCCTTTGACTTAGATAATTTTTGTAAAATATAGGTTTTCCGGACTTTTTTTTCTAAACCGTTCCAGATATGAAGCTAATATTTGTTATGTGAGTTTACCAGCATGAGTTACAGATCAAGTTCGAGTTTGGTTCTGGTCAATTGATTTTGGACGGAGTTATGGGCCTATGACTTCGAAAATTTTGGTAAAATATAGGTTTTCCGGACTATTTTTCTAAACCGTTTCAGATATGAAGCTCATATTTGCTGTGTGAGTCTACCACTATAGGTTACAGATCAAGTTGGAGTTTGGTTGTGGTCCATTGATTTTGGACAGAGTTATGGGCCTTTTACTTAGAAAATTTTGGTAAAATATAGGTTTTCCAGACTTTTTTCTAAACAGTTTCAGATATTAAGCTCATATTTGCATTGTTAATCAACTACTATGGGTTACAGATCAAGTTTGAGTATGGGTTTGGTCCATTGATTTTTGATGAAGTTATGGGTCTTTGGCTTGGAAAACGTTTTTTTACCTATTTTTGCTGGTATACTGAATTATTCCACCGGTAGGGGACTTCTGTATTGCCTTGCAATACAATCCACACTTGTTGTGATTATCACTTCCCTTGTTCGTTCGTTATTCTGCTGCCGTTGTGTCTACATAATCTAAAAACTGGGGATTGTCAACAGTAAGGACATCGTATAATAACTGTTTCAATTTCAGATCAGATGAAATTAGAAGTATTTCCAAAGAAGCAAGAAACAAACTAGGTATTGTTATTAGGGAAGATGGGGAATTTTGGTAAGATGTATTCATGTTTTCTTAAGGCACTATATTTTTAGCATTTGTTGTTTCACATGGTTTAAAACTTCAGTTTTGTGATTACAATAATATTTAAGTATGGTCCACAGTCATTCATATGTAGCATAATTGCATTTTATTTAAACAGTGGCTGTTTTGTTTTGCTATGTTTTATATAGGCCAATTAAAAACAGCTAGAGAGATTTTATTTATGTTTTAACAAAATAAAAATCTGTAGATTTTTTACAGGATGTCCTTCATGGATGTTATAAGAAATTTTGATGAAATCCAATTCTGTCATTTACAACCAGACTCATTAACTGCAGAAATAGCCAACAATGAGGTAGGTTTGATGAGGTTTGAGAGTTTCAATGAGGTATTACTCTGACAAGACATTCATATACTAAAAATAAACATATATTGTAGAAACAGTGTATGATTGAATATTTTTACAGAAAAGCTAGTTGGCATCATATTTGATTTGAAGAAATAAAGGTCCTCACTTTTTAAAAATTAATCGTTTCTGACATGTGTTTGGGTGTATTAAGAAAGAAAAACGCTTCCAAGGATAAGATTTCAAGTACTTTAACAGATTTTGCTCGGTCTTAGATACCAGAAATCTTACCGAAATGTGTCTGAGATATTTTTGCCTTGCATTGCCACTAATGTATGATTTTTTTTCTCCCCTGTGCATCTAAACATCAACACTGGAATGACATTGCTAACACCATTGGATTACTTTCCTTTCCAAAATTAATGCTGCTTTAAGCATGTGTGCGAGGCCAAAGTTATATCCGTAAAAAAGTTGTGTTTAATTCGGATTTGTCATTCTAAGGAATTATTTATTACTATTAAATTCTTTTTTTCAGTTCAAGCCAAGTATTTTTATCATATAAATTGGAATAAATGTTTCCATATGTATGACTGGCGAATGTGCTAGGGTACTATCATGATGAGCTTTGTTTTGCCCTTAATTTATAAAATAACGAATGGTAGATGGAAAATGATGGTTTTCTGACTGTTTCAGTTTTTATGCCCCCAGATCGAGGATCGGGGGCATATTGTTTTTGTCCTGTCCTGTCTGTCTGTCTGTGCGTCCGAAAATTTAACCTTGGCTATAACTTTTGAACTATTCAAAAGAGATTTATCATACTTGGCAGCTGTATAGGTCTAGTCAAGAGAAACATAAATATGCCCCAAAAATTAGGTCAGGTCAAAGGTCAAGGTCACAGGGGTAAAAAAATTGGTGCTGGGGGCACATGTAGTGTTTCACAAACACATCTTGTTGTCTTACTTTTTTGAAATTGTTAACTTTATTACAATATATTTAGAAAAATTGGATTCTCCATATTTTATGCCTTAAGTTCGACACATTGTTTTGTGACACACAGAATATATTACATTGTTAGAGAAAGCAGAATTGGGATGTAACTGTATATCATGATGCATGGATTAGAGGTCTGACAGCAGGAGGTTGTGGAAATCACCCTTATCAAGGTTTGTATCATCTTCGCTAGCCAAGGCTTACGATCCGCTCCTCTCCTCTTCATCCTTGTCAGATCAAGTCCCATTTTAAGAGACACAAGTTTAAAATTATCTCCCATTGAAGTAAGATTTTTAGTATGATTTATTGTAAAAAATAAAGATCATTTTGATAACTTTTAACGTCAAAATTCAAAAAATATTAAATTTAAGGAAAAAAGAAAAGAAACATTGCAAATCCTTGGAAATTTGCAAAATTAAAACATCAATACACACTCTATTTTAAGTTTTATTGTCATTTCATATATTAAAACTATGATACTAAGTATTCTGATTTGATGCAGCAAAATTCAACTGCAACCAATCAAATCCATGCATTTGAGGCTCCAGAAATCCAGCTTCATTAGCCAAGGGTGAAGAGGAGAAGAGCAGATCGTAAACCTTGGCTAACGAAGATGGGTTTGTATACAATGGATAATTAATCAGAGATCTGACAGTTGTGGAAATAATCTTTATCAAAGTTTGTATACAGTGATTATGAATCAGAGGTCTGACAACAGGAGGTTATGAAAATCATGCGGCAAGTCAGTGTTTTATCCAATGTTTCCACCAGTTGAATACAGGAAAACATTAAGAGATCTTCTCTGAAATCACACGGCCATTTAGAACCAAACTTTGACCTAATATTTCCTGGCTATTCCCTTTTAAAAATATGTTCGGGATGTGTGAGTAATCCCAGATGGCCGCAAGTAAGAATTTAGTTTCACGTTGAACCCTACCGGAAAACACATTCAAAGACTTTCACCTCTGAAACTACTTTGCTTATTCGAATCAAACTTGGTCACAATTGATTTTTGTGCCCAGTTAGTAAACCTGTACGAAAAATTCCGACTGAACTTATGTCGGATTCCTCTTAAGAACTCTTCAACTGGGAATATAAGTTATTTGGTGGGATCGAGGCGGAATATGTAAATTAGTCCGCCTTACTAAAGCAGATTTAAATTCCGCCTAAAAATTCAACCTCTAGAGAATGAAGATCTTAGACGGAAAGGGATAAGACGGAACTAAGCAGGAATTTTGATTGTTTGAATTTGAAAAGAATTTTTAAATGCCACCAATATATAAATTCTACATATGGCAATGTATCCCTGTTAAATATAACCCGTAAATTGAAAAAATTTACAATTATACAACTATCATGATTACTATTTTTAATGTTATGGAGTTTCAGAAGTTATTTAAGCAAACTAAAAATTGTTTCTTTAATGTCATTTATTATCTATTGACGACTAATTTTGTTTGATAAAAAGAGCAATTAATATCACATTCAGATCATGAGCATTTGGCAGTTATACTACCTTAAGCTAAAATTGCATTGAAATTCTATCGGCAATATAAACAACTTAGACGTAAACATGAAAGTATTAAATCTAATTATCTCCCCTGGAATATGAATGGCTCTTTATAAAGACCAACAGACAATGCAAGCTAAAACATATATGTATCTTGACCTTTCAAAATGTTGTCCTACATGACGATTATCAACTCATTGAATTTTCAATTTAACAATAAAACTTCCTTTAGTAAACAAGTAAACACTAGAGCAAGATTACCTTTTAATTATTCATATTTTATTTCCATAAGTATAGCTATCTTAAAACGTACTGCAACTAACGGTGTTAAAGTAAAATAGCTTAATTAAAAACAACAACTGATTGAATTATTTTGTAGAAAGCCAAAATATTTCATATCTTATTTACATAGTAACTCTGGCACTAGGATTCCCCTTTTTCTAAGAAATGTTGTTGCATTAACAATTTAAGTGTTTGGTGATAAATAATATTATTCTTCACTCCTTCCAGGCGTATGATGCCTTAATGCATCATGGACCCTTTGGCTACTTTTATCTCCCTCATTTCATTCCATTCATTGGTAATTTAAGTTCACCAGGCATGAAAGACAGATTGATACTGTTGCTAAACAAATAACACTAAAAGAGCTAAGAATCTAAACTCTTGGAGTTGCAAGGCTCTGTTAAGTAGCCGAAGAAACACAACAGTCGCAATAAAACAGATTTAGGATAGGGATGGCCTCTCATAAACGACCCTCACATCAATAACTGCTTCAAAATCTCAAGTTCTTGTTTTTTTGTTTTTTTTTTAAGTCAAGTTCTAAAAATGTACTAGACGACAAGAAATAAAAGATATAAAATTTTTCGATTTTTGGCACCAATTTGAATTCAAAATTGCTAAAATGGTATTTTTGCTCCTTAGGGACTATCAAAATCTGATCCTCCTGTTACAGATCTTTTTATGCATGATAAGTATGCCCATACTACAACAGTGTATGGTAATCAAAAGATCTACCACTGATATCAATAATTACATGTATCCCGTAAATATATTTTCTTCTCAAATTTTGATATTTCTTCTTTCCAGATCTTTACTGGAAAAATCCACAGTTTTTCATCAAGATAGAGGATGTAGATAAAACAGATGATAGAGGTGTGGCGACCCTGATTGTTACATTGACAGAGAAAGATACAGAGAGTAAATCAGCAGTTGCTATAGGATTTGATGTGTACAAGGTATATTTAGCATCAGATAGATATGAGGAAAAAGACAATAGGGTTTGTAATATGGAAACAATAATATGGAAACAACAGATGGACTGATGACTAAATATTGTTATTACATAATTATTCACGATAAATTCATAAGGCTAATGAAAAACTAAATATCGTTTTTCTCTGCAGTCCATATAAGGAAGTATATACATGTATCGAGATACAAACAAAGCTCAAGTAGTAAGATAAACCTGACTAACATCTTTTTCCCTTATATAAAAACATGGAACTGATTGGTTGAAAATATTACGAAATAGTTAAAGTGGAAAGTGTATTTGATCATAATTTCACAAATGCAGAACAACGCAATGAGGGGTGGAACAGTTGTTGCCCTGCAAGAGTGCCATTTAGGAATGTAATAACAAAATTACCGAACAGTGTTGTTAACAGCCGAAGTCCATGAGAGAAAAAGACAAATGAGATGAAAACCGCCGGAAAAATTGTCTACTGCAATGGTCCTGACTTGGTACATGTATTTCAAAAGAAATTGTCGGTTAAACCGGTTTTATGTCATGTCTAACCACTGCCATTGCGGTAGTGTCCAATAGCAACTCAATTGAAAAGTCGAAGACAGTTGAAAACAATGATCATTCCAGTACTGAGTAAACATAGAATCTGAGTTCGGACCAAAACTTGAAATTTTTCCACATGATATTTATTAAAGAACTTTTTAATGATCGTATAATGTTATATTTAGTTTATAGGGTTTGTACAACGTAACTAGATCTTAGTTATATGATGACGTCATCTCCTAGAGTTATAAAAAGTTTTTATTTCACCGCATACCGCTTACAAAATGATGGTTGATAAATCAATATCGATGAGTGATGATAATTAAGCCTAAATAGGTTGTATGTGACATTGTAGAAATACAATGATTTAATATTGAAAGTGGCGAATTTCACAAAGTGTACAATTATTATTATATCATCACTGTTCAAGTTTAACTGTTAATTTTAAGAATAGACTTTAAAAATTAGATAAATGCATGAATTTAATAATACAGAGAAAAAATCTGTATATTATATTTTTTTCTTAATAGTTAAGAAATCCCCAAAACAGACCATTAGATGGTGAATCTGCTCCAAGAAATGCCTTAATTTTACGAAAGCGATCTGGAGTGTATGAATATCTGCGTGAAATAACTAGAAGATTTGAATTAGATCCTGGTGTATATGCAATCATACCTAGTACATTTAAACCTCATGATGAAGCCAAATTTATGCTTAGATTATTTACAGAAAGACCTGCTGACAGTGGGTAAGATCTTAAGAAACATACATACTTAATCTTTTTAATGCTACCTAACAACCATATTTCTTTTAACTTCGTTGCTCACCTGTACCGAAGGTCCATTTGAGCTATTGCCACCAAATTTCGTTTGTTGTCGTCGTAATCGTCGTCATTAGACTTTTACATTTTAAACCTTATTGAAAAACTAAATGGATATAAACCTAACTTAGCATGAATGATGCTTATGAGGTGCTAAGAAGAATTGCTGATCCGTCACCCAAGTTGGCCGCTAGTGGAGGACATAGATCTTAAGTTGAACCGGCATGCAAAAGTTTTCTAAAGAACGACAGTATGGATTTAAATCAAACATAGCAAAAATAGTGCTTGTGACGTACTGAACAAGTCTTATTACTTCCGTGCTGATCCGTCAATCAACATGGCAGCCAGCGAGGAATTTATTTTTAGCTTTGACCATCTTGGAAATTCATACAAAGATCTTTTTCTAGAGAACCACTGAATGGATGTAAACTAACCATGGCAAGAATGATACTTGTGAAGTGCTGCTTAAGTGTTCATTTAGTGGCAATCTGTTATCCAACATAGAGGCCAGTCATGCACTTATGTTTTAACATTGGACCATATTGGAAATGCATACAAAGATCTCCTAGAGAACCGCTGACCAGAATTTCAAAGATGTTCAAAAGCTTAGAGAGAAATTGAGACGTTTTAACATTGGACTAAATGTATCGGTCATGGTCTAGGTGATCACAACAGGCTCTTGAATGCCTCTTGGTTTCCTTAAAATTGTATTTTCAACAAAAACATATCAAATTATCATTTATTGTATGATATCTTAAGTGGGGCATTCGTGTAATTTAAGACATATTTGCTTGTTTGTGTATTAATTAATGCTCGATATTATGGAGATAATGTTAAAGAAATATGAATGAGAATACATACTTTTTTAAGCCACACATGCTATAACAAACAATTACAAAGAGTCTCCTATTGTGGTGAGTAAACAAATGTTTCAAAACATTGAAAATCACAAAAATCGATATTTTTCAAATACAAGTTTGCTAAAAGCAATATCAATTGCATTATGGTCAGTTATTAGAATTTTTTTGTTATCACCCTTATTTAAATTAAAAAGCTAGAGAAGAATTTTTAGGAGATTTAAATCGCAATAACGATTTTTATGCCCCCGCCCCTAGGCGGTCGGGGGCATTAAGGTTTACCCTGATCCGTACGTCCGTCCGTACGTACGTCCATCTATTTGGTTTCAGGATGATAACTTCAGTATCCTGCATCGGATCAAAACCCAACTTGGTCACATGCTTACTTATCACCCAAGACAGAACCCTATTGATTTCCAGGTTGGTACCCCCAAGGTCAAGGTCACAGTTGCTNTAATTAGAAAACTACTAAGACCTTTGTTCTTTCTCAAATATATGATAAACAGTATATGACATGGGTAAATCCGTATTACATGCTGTATCAACCCTCGACCAATATCATCCCTCAGGCAAGCCTTCGGGATGATATTGACGTCTCGGATTTACCCATGTAATATTCTATATTTAAATTAAAAAGCTAGAGAAGATTTTTTACGAGATTTAAATCGCAATAATGATTTTTTAATCTGTTTTGGAAAAAATAATATCTTTTAAATTTTTTAATCTAACAAAAAAACAATAGATAGCAAGGAAAATTAAGAAGGAAGTAAGTTTTATAAGCATGTTTGAAAATGTTAAATGAAATTAAGAACCTTCGATCTTGGTTTAAAAAAATGTGATTTGTCTTGTAATTTCTATATAATTTCATAAGAATTTTCTCAAAGTAAAATATGTTGAATGTTAACCTTGATAATATTACGAGTGCGATTTTATTCATTTTCAATTAATTGTACAAATTATTTTGAAAGCACTTCGAACATATAATGTTTTTTTTAGCAAATTGATAAGATGGGTGCACATTTTCAGAACTCAAATCCGATCTTTATATTGAAACATGTGAAAAAGCTCAAAAAAGAAAAACCGAAAATATATGTAACTTACAGTATCTTTTGAATAAGTTTTCCAAACAATATTTGATTTTAGATATATATGTATACAATGCACTGTAGCCTTAATCAATATTTGATTTTACATATGTATATATGCAATACACGTATGCTTAAAAAAATTATTTCAGGCTGCTGGAAGAAGATACAGATCCTAACCCGGTAAGTTCGTATATCTCTTATACTTTTCTTATTCTTATATTATAAACATCATAAATATTTTTGTGTATATATAAGTTACAAAGAGTCTCCTATTGTATATTGTAAATTAAAAAAAATAGATGCCAATAGACAAATATTCTTTAAAGTCCAAACATGGATTACAGCATGCAATATCGTTTGTTAACAATTTATTATGCACGTTTATAAAGTATATTAACTGTTTAAATATGAAATATGGCCCGGCAATGACCAAAAAGGCGTGAAAAATTTGCAAGGTAAGGGAGTATTGTGGTAATGTTGAAGCTACCAGGTGGCAAGATCGAAGTCTATTTTATGTTATCACAGATTCAATAGTCACAGCTTATACCATTGAACCATTGATGGTTATTTTTCCCCTACTAACAACATGGACATTACAGTCTGCCCTAATATATCGTTTTTGATAATACTCATGAACATCAAGGGACAGGTAACTCTTGCCCTATATATCTCGAGAATAAGTCTGGTAAGAGGGTTTGAAAATTTCACATCACAACAAACTACTCTAGTACTACAAGATATCCAAAAACAAAGAAAATTAAATGGTAATTTTTTTTCTGGGTATGGTGTCCTCATTAACCTTAAATAGCTTTGATATTGTCTTCATACACTCCAGCAAACTTTAGTACTCAATATATCCACCTCATTGTAAAAATTTTGGAAGTCCCAATTTGAAAATCTCATGTCTTATCATACAATTATAACCATCATACATTCAAAGATCTTCTCTGAGACCAGCGTGGCCAATTGGAAACAAACTCAGTCATAATATGCCTAAAGTAATTTATTTGAGAAATTGTGTCTTCTTTATGATTTTATAATTTAATATATCGATAGCCTTGTTTTGAATTTGAAGTTCTGCCATCATTTTCGGTCGTCATCCACCTGGCGTAAAGTCCTTTTTTAAAGAATCGATGAATTGATTTGACCCAAACTTGATTGATATTTGTGACGTCCTAACTAAGTGTTTGTTACTTTTGTGTCGATCCTTCATCCACCATGAGCGTATCGGGAAACATAGTTAAACATTGAATCTCATATTTTTTACAGCACCATTTAAAGGGCTTTGATTCATTTATGCATGACTGATACATAAAAGCTTCTGATCAAGTGTTGTTACTTAGATGCCGGTTACGATTCCTTATTGAAGCTTGGTATTAGGCACATCGGCAAATGAATACCCAAGCAAAAAGGGAGTAAGGAGAAGTTCTCTAATAAAAATACCCAAAACAAAGCAATTCATATCCAACAGGAATTGGGACAGCATAAAAAGGACAAAACAAATAAACAAAATGAACAAGAATGCCACAAACTAAAGCACTATCAGTGTGAGCTCCAACAAAAACTGGAGGTATTATAAGATCCCCCGGAAGGGTACGCATGATCTGCTTTACGCATGAGACATTTTTTTAATGACCAGCAGTCAAAACACAGATAAAGTATTGTTCCATCCATTTTTTATTGGTGGATTTAATACTTTATGACATTTCTCAGTTTCATCTAATTTACAAAAAATGGCAACCTTTTGTGATGTTCAAAGATTTTAGATGTTGAACGGATAGAACAAAAACCAAAGCAAATTTATGAAAATAAATAGCTGATCTGAGTGTCGGTGGATAAATTAAATACAAGATATTATCGAAACACTTAAGTTTGGTTCAGCTTGCGAGTACTCAGTATTGTGAGTAGAGTTAAACTTAAGCTAATTCAATGGATAAAGAATGGTATTTCTTCAATATCAATTAAGTTTTCATATATTGTATTACTTTATGTACATCCTTCAACATTTATGTTTGTATTTGTGGATCATATTGTATACAGTATCGATTTGTTTTGATAATATCACTTGATGTTTCGTCTTCACACTGCCAATGAAAAGTGTAGTTTTGTCAACGCCAGCGTTTGTCATTCCGTTAATAAATTCTGGATATAAATCAAATCTGTGACACAATACTTATGCAAAATAGATTTTGACAAATTCTGGTTCTTTGGTGCCGATCCGTCTTCCTACAAAGCAGTCAACTTTGAACTTAGTGTAAGACTGAAGATCTTCTGGAGAATGGATTTAATCTAAATTTGACACGAATGAAACTTATGGAGTGTCAAATGTTGTTACTTTATTGAAAATGACCAGCAGTGGGACCTTAGTTTTACAGTAGGCCTTATCGGGAAAATATACAAAGACCTTCTTCTATAGAACTCTAAATGGATTAACTCCAAGCACGACATGAATAATTCTTATGAGGTAGGTGAATTCCAAGTGCTGTTACCTTAGTGCCTTTCTCTAATCTAACATTGCCAGAAGCGGGGAACTTGTATAACATTTCACCCCATGAAAATGCAAACCTTATTTTACAGCCTGTTCCTGTTAAACCAAAAGATCCATTGAAAGAATTATTTCTAAAACATGCCACAGAAGATGAACATATATATGCAAAGGAACTTAAGCACTTTTTAAGAGAAATATCTAGTACAGGTAAGCTTTATCATCAATTCAGTTTATATATCTTTATAGCGATAAAGGGGAAATACCTAATTTCCACTTATATTGTAAAATTTTTATTCAAAGATCTTCTCTGCAGAAACATCATTGCCAATTCCAAGCAAATTTAGTAAGAGCATTTCTTTCGTGGTTCGCTTCAAAATGTGTAATTTTTAGCTCAAATGATGGGCCTGTTTTGATAACTATCGTCCACATCCGCGTCTAGTTAGGAAGAATGTTGAATGTTCATTGCGTCTTACTGAATCTGATATGCCCTTATTAACCATGATGGTATTTACGATACTTTTTGGCATTACAACTGCAATGCATGCTTCAAATCCTGTCTGTAATCTACATTTTACGCATGGGCGACTTGGTTAGGTAGTATGGTAGAAGACTTGCATGTGCCAATTTAACCATATTGTTGTGTATGTTTCATATTAGAATGACAACTGCAATGCTTTCCCCAGATGCTGTCTGTGACCTACTTTATACACATAAGTGACATGGTTGCATAGAATTTTAAAGGTCAATTCCCGCTTACAGACATCTACATGAATCATATTGGTATGCACGATGCATTTTGGGATGACAACTTCAATGCATGCTTTTGATGCTGTCTGTGACCTACATGTTATGCATTCACTTGGTAAGATAGAATGATTAAAGTCCATTCCCGCTTACTAACATGTACCACTTCAACCATGCTTGGGACGTTGTCTGTGACCTTTATTTTAAGAGCATGAGCGACTTGGTTAAGTAGACAACTTTGATATATGCTTAGAATGCTGATTGTTACCAACATTTCTCGTATAAGCGACTTGGCTTAAGTCTATTTCTGCTTATTGACATGCCCAAAATCAACCATATTAGAATTTTATAGTCCCTTTCGGCTTACTCCATATCCCTTCATTGTTAATTACTGACATGTCCTTGATTAACCATATCAGTATATATGATGCATTCTTGAATGACAACTTCCATACATGCTTCGGATAGTGTCTATGACCTAAAATTTACACATGATTGACTTTGTAAGGTAGAATAGTTAAAGTCCATTCTCTCTTACTGATATGTCCCAGGAAATTTTCTGGATTCTTGGAGGATTGTTGCATTTGAAGTCAAAGCCAAGCACTAGGGTGCCGATGTATCAAAATCATTTTATTATCTTCATCACGTAAAATTTGCTCCAAGAATATAACACTATGGCTTTATCCTTTCAATCAGTATTAATAGGGTTTACTACCTTTATTAAATGGCACTCTTTATTGTATTTTTATACTTGAAGGTAAGAGTGTTTTTATTTGATTTTGGTGCAGTTTGATTCACACTTCGGTGGAATATTGTAGTAAATAGGGAAAAGGGAGAAATGTCAAAATTTGATAAAAAAAAAACTCGACGATTCATATTTAACACAAATTGAAACAACTTTACAAAGAGATGTTCAATTGCGAGCAATATTCCATCTTATTTGCAACCTCAGATTCTACCTTGAAATCAGTTTTAGTTGAAATCGGACAAAGTTGAAATTTTAACGTATTTTGCAGCCCTCGTGAAAATGGCGGCCATTTTGAATAAAAAAGATCGCTAAAATTTCTTCCGCTCATGTTTTAAACAGTTATAGAATATATGAACAAGTTTAGACTTTTCAAAAAGCTTCCCGGTTTATAGCGGCCAATTAAAAATAATTCTATTAAATAACATTGAATTTTTTTTTTTGCAAAATGAAAGAGTATGACGGGTTATTTTGTTGTTTATAAAGCTGACTTTCACAATTTTCCGTTCAATTTCTCACGTCGAGAACAGTCATTTTGTTAGAAAGTGTTTGTCTAATGTCAGAACTCAACTACATGATTTTGACTTGATGCGAGGTGACCCGGCTCCCAGATTCTGTGCATTTTTGTTTCCTACCACTTGAGTTACTTTAAAGCTGACAATTCTAGCGGTTTTATAGAAATACAAGTATAAAGTAAACATTTTGACCATGTTCTCTATTAATGGCGCAAAATCAAGTAAAACCAGTATTAACATGTCTGTAACACAAAATTCCCTTTGAAGTTTTTTTTTGGGGGGGGAGAGGTCGTTATCATATGCCTTGACCATTATCTGGCGATTTTCCCGATGATAATTCGTATCGGTATCGCGACCTCAATAATTTCAAACCATGTTGTAAGTAGTCTTTGCATGTTATTGTCAGTAGTTTTATGATATTATCATGAAATGGTAATCGATCTTCATTAAAACAAATAATTTTATATTCATTAAAAGTGTGCAGATCAAGTATTGAAAATGTGAACAAGAAGTCCAGGAAAAAAATTATGTATATTTGAACCCACGTGGTTGAAAAATAACATTGGTTCAGCTCCAAAAAAGGGGACGGGGTGGGGATTTACAAAACATGGTCATTTCTCTGACAGAGTATGGTTTCAGTTATACATTTGCAAATCTGAACAGAACCAGGTTTAAAAACCCTATATCAAATTTGTACCTGAATTAATCCTACGGATTGGAATGAATACTACAAAATAAACTAGAGTAAGGACTGT
This sequence comes from Modiolus philippinarum, assembly GCA_002080025.1. Classification (NCBI taxonomy): domain Eukaryota; kingdom Metazoa; phylum Mollusca; class Bivalvia; order Mytilida; family Modiolidae; genus Modiolus; species Modiolus philippinarum. The sequence goes on from MJUU01062523.1 coordinate 37,193, forward strand.
CGGAAACGACAGTGATCCCCGCACCCCCTGTTTGACACAGAAAACAGCTATAGACCCTGGGAATAATTTTCCTTAACATTTTTGAAATTAAACTATTGACAGTCACTATTTTTACCATAATGAATTAAAGAATGTATGGTTGTTAGGCAGAATTCCAAAAAATAAGTAGTCTTTGAGACTTTCAGCAATTTTACCAAACTTGGAATCATATATTTTGGAAATCAAGTTTGTGAAATGTTTCTACTAATTCTTACAAATTTTTTAACTATGGTTTCAATGTAGAATTCCAAAAAATATGTGGTCTTTGACACTTTCAGGAAATTTACCAAAATTGGAATCGAATTATTTTTGAAATTCAATTGGTGAAAATGATTGCCCTAATGGAAGCAAACCCTAACAGCATGGTTGCTAGGTAGAATTCCAAAAAATACGTGGTCTTTGACACTTTCAGGAAATTTACCAAAATTGGAATCAAATATTTTTGAAATTCAATTGGTGAAAATGATTGCCCCAATGAAAACAAATCCTAACAGTTTGGTTGCTAGGTATAATTCCAAAAAAATGTGTGGTCTTTGACACTTTCAGGAAATTTACCAAAATTGGAATCAAATATTTTTGAAATTCAATTGGTGAAAATGATTGCCCTAATGGAAACAAATTCTTACGGTATTGTAGCTAGGTAGAATTCCAAAAAATAAGTGGTCTTTGACACTTTCAGGAAATTTACCAAAATTGGAATCAAATATTTTTGAAATTCAATTGATGAAAATGATTGCCCTAATGGAAACAAATCCTAACAGTATTGTTGCTAGGTAGAATTCCAAAAAATACGTGGTCTTTGAGACTTTCAGGAAATGTACCAAAATTGGAATCACGTTTTCGAATTCTAAGATTTCAGAATTTTTATTTTTTCCAAATACTTGCCAAAATATAAGATTATATGCCAAAATGTCCAAAAATATCAGTCTTTGACATTTTCAGGAAATTTACCAAAGTTGGAACCGGAATCAAAATTCTGAAAGCTTATTGGGCATCTACAGACTATATGCAACAATTCTGCAACAAAATTTAATCCATAAATCCAAAAATGTAGGATGAGTTTGCATCGCATTGCCATATGTGTCACAATCCACATTTTGTGGTCTTTGTCAAATCGACATCTTGGGGCCTCTTGTTTGCATCAAGATAGATATCAAAAATCCGAAAGCTTATTGCGCATCTGCAGACCATATGCAACAATTCTACAACAAAATTAAAACCCTAAATCCAAAAATGTTGGAGGAGTTCGCGTCGCATGCCACATGTGTCAAAATGGACATCTTTGGGCCTCTTGTTTGCACCAAGACCAATATCAAAAATCCGAAAGCTTATTGCGCATCTGCAGCATATATGCAGCAGTTCTATAACAAAATAAAACCCTAAATCCAAAAATGTAGGAGGTGTTCGCGTCGCAAGGATGTGTGACGGACGGACGGACGGACAGACGGACGGACGGACGGACGAGGCCAACGACAATATCCCCGAACTTTGATTCGAAAGTGCGGGGATAAAAATGTCAATTGTTATGACGGAACTTTCCAAAACATGCATGTAATTAATAGTTTTTTTCTCCTACTATTTGTGACCCTTAAAACTGCCATTATGTGACCAGTAATCCCTTACAATGTTGTATGTAAACAATGCAGAGTGTTGCGAGATATTAAAACAAATCGAGCTTTAAATTACTAAATACACCATATGCGATTATCAAATAATGGGATGCATGTTTTCAAGTTCTTTCTTCGCGTTGAAATTCTTTTTTCCAAATGACATGAGATCGGACCAAGGCACACTCTTTAGTACATTTTTCAATAGCCAGTGAACAGCCTTGTTTTTCTTCTCTTAGCGACATGCCTGCAGCAAACAATTCTAGTACCTGATTTCCAGGGAAACCGGGAATAAATTCTGCAATGCACTTCCTGAGATATTGAAGCCTCAATTTTTAAACGTAAACGGCGGCTATCTTGGACTTGAAGGCCATTTTGAAAATCTTTTCCATAGAATGCACTTCTTCCAAATTTCACTTGATAACAGTAAGCCATTTCAAAATAATGGATTAGACAAAATTATTGGAAGAAGAATAATCAGAAGAAACGTAGAATAACAACATGCCACGCGACTTCGTATGGGGTGACATGATAAATAAACAGGAATAATAACGATATAAACCTAAAGCACAAGCAATGTGAACCCCTAAAATACTTTAGATATAATCAGTTGCTCCGGGAGGTTAAGTATGATGTGCTTCACGCACAACACCCGTCACAATGCAACGAAAAGTAAGGTGTTGCCAAAGTCGGCGTTTGTCAGTTCGGTAAAAACTCTGACTCATCTAAAAGATGTCTAATCTGATTGTGAAACATTGTAGTGATCTGTGAAATAATTGGGACGACTGTTAACTTTCTGTAGTGACATTCGCAACAGTAATTGAACTTAACTTTGTTGTAGAAGCTTTATTGTTACTAAAAATTATTCTTAGGTAGGTAAATAAATTTTAAGTAGATCCTTTTGTGTCTGAGAAACATCGACCCATAGCAAGTAGCAAAATTTATCTTTTATCATGTGTAGCTCCATATCCAGTTGTACAATTTAAATAGCCAAAACACAACAACTTCTCTGTGGTCCACAGTTATCAACTAAATACCCACGTTAAGGTAAATAAACCATCTTCTGATGGCTATTTCGGCAACTGTTGTCTCTTCAACTTTTGGAAACCCAAGAATTAAACAGATGCATTAAAGCTGATAAAGAACAAGTTACCAATAGTATCTACATGAAAAGCCAACACCTGCTAGGCACAGAGCATTGCACAAGGTATAGACTTCTTAGCGTTAAACAATTTTTCGGAAGTTAAGGTATTGAAAGATCCCAAAAATAATCAGTTTTTGGACAATCAAATAATATTTGTTCTTTATACAAATAGAAAAAATATCATTGAATACGCGGTAACTTGACCCTTTGTCACAATTCAATATTGGTCAACATAACAATCCCCAAAAAATCAAAACAAAACACTTGTTTTGATTAATTAACATTTCAGAATGGTTTCATTTCAGAATTTGAAGAGCCAATATTGTTCAGTTTAGAAGCATGCAGATCTTTAGTTACACTGATGGATGTATCCTTTCAATATTGTTATGTTATAAATTACTATTGACTTTCCAATTGTGAACTTTCCCTTTCTCTGCAGCAATATACCTGCATCCCCAGCATATGGAGTATATATTTCACAATTAATTCGTTATTGTAGAGCGTGCAGTACATACAGTGACTTTGTGGAAAGAGCAAAAGCACTGTCACAAAAACTGCTGAGTCAGGAATATGTTCAGCCTTTGTTACTTTCGTCCCTTCAGACATTCTATGGCCGTCACCACGACATCATAGATAGATATGAAATGTAAGTGTCACAAATAAAAACTGACATTTTTCAGCCAGATTCGCGTCTTCCCTGATTTGACATTACCGGTTTTGACTTTACCCTGGATTTACCTACTGACAGTGTGACGGGTGCTGTGCACAGAGCAGGACTTGCTTACCCTTCCGGACCACCTGATGTCGCTCTCGGTTTTTATTGGAGTTCAAACTGTCAGTGCTTTAGTTTTTTGTGTTGTCTTGTTAAATTTTAGTTTTGTCTCCGTCAGTGATGTTTGTGGTACCGAAGTGTCCGTGTCCATGTTGGAATACTAAAGAGATTACAAAAGCTTTTCAAAATATCTCCTTGGTACTGTTTGAGGGTTAGAGAAGTTACACGTATCATGGTTCTTAATTGGTATTGTCTCAGGGTTAGAAAAATGACAATTACCAATCAGTAACCTGACAGATCATTCAAAACATATGCCTTACTGACCGTGTGACGGGTGTTGTGCACAGAGCAGGACATGCTTACCCTTCCGGGGCACCTGATGTCACTCTTGTTTATTGAGAGTTCACACTGTTAGTGCTTTAGTTTTTTGTGTTGTATATGTAATGTTCGTGTGTTTTGTGGGCATGTGGTGTCTTTGGTCTTCCGTCTTTTGGTGTTCTTGCTTTTGCCTTGTCTCCGGACATTGATTTGTGTAATCTTGTGCTTTGTTCCTTCGGTATTCTACTGCCGTTGTCTTGTCTGATTCGAGACAAGTAAATACCCTTTTCAGCAATTTAAGATAGTCTTGGTTTGTACTGTTGTAAGAAATATTTTAAGATGTCATCAATATGATGGTGAGTTCCCTAAAATAATGGATTGTTAATGCAGCATGATAGTGAAAAAAATTTTGAAAAGAAATGTGAAAAGATTAAAAAACAACATACTAGTATTTCAGATAAAAATATTCAAAAATTGCATTCCCTCAACCTTTGCTTTCTTTTGCGTTTTACATTCTCGTCAGTGGAATTTTTGGTGAACAGTATTTTATACATTTTAATATGTATGTGTAAAATCCAAGAAGATTCAATATGATATTTAGTTTTCTTATGAGTTAAGGGATATTTTACCTCTACTTGTGTTTTTGAAATTTAGCTGATATTTACAGAAGATATTTATACTATAACTAATCATTGCAAAATATTCAACGAATGATCGAATAATGCAGTAATTCACGAATGCGCACAGCGCATGAGTGAATTACGGTGTTTTTCGATCATGAGTTGAATATTTTCGATAATCAGAATCTGGGATTAGTTATTGTTTTTATTATATAGGACAGTTCTCTCATAATTATTGGTTTAATTTGAGATTCTTTTCATGAACTACGTTTTCCATGTTAATTCGCCGAGACGTTTACTTAACAACAACGTTGACAACGTCTATTGTGACGTCACTTCCTGGAGTGAAATTATGGAAAATAATTTCACAGTTAATTATCACTTTTCTTTCACCGAGAAATTTCAATCTTTCACCGTCCACTATATAATAAATTTATTTAAAACATTTTTCTTTTCTTGATATGGTGAAAAATCTGTTTTTAAAGAAAGAAAAAGTCAGAGTATACATATTTCTTTACATAATTCCAGAGAAATAAGTCGGGTGCATTGAATTACAATGAGGTTGTAAAAGGTTGGCAGGAAATAAAGGCATACAAGGTACCTATAGTGGATAAATTTTTTTAGTCTTGTAATGCATGGAGCTTGAACTGCTTCTTACTGCAGATAAAGATGCATTTTGTTAAAGGCCCTGTCAAACTATAACATTCTGGCCAACATGAGCCGACATTCGTGAATTTTTGTAGAAACTTTGTATCGCGCCGAAAAAATTGAATGAATTTTCTTGCAGGAAACATTCATAACATGAGGCTAACGACATACGTACCACGGAAAACTTATCCATAACTTGCCTGCAACGATTACAAACAATGAAACAGCATATGAGAAATTCGTTTTGCTGGTGTGCTGAACGTATACCGAACGCATCCATAAAGATTTTCTAGGATTCATGGAACGTCTGTAATATTTTTGTAGGAATGATATTCCCTTATAAAACTTTGAAAATTGACAAAATATCATTGTAAGCTCTATAGCAAATTTATTTCTTATTTGATTTGGATGATACTTGTCCAATAGCTCTAGCTCCAGGATGCCTCAAAGAAGTTCAAAGATGAATCCTGTTCAATTATTTATGTAGGATTTATGCCCCTTTTTCACTTTGAAAACATGCGAATATGGATCGGCGTGGATATAAAACTAGACGTAGCCCTTGATCAACAAGAAACTGATATCTATAAAAAACAAAAACAAAACATTTAAATTTTCGTCTGTGAAGGAATGTTTTGAAGCCTTGATTACTAAGACGGCTATTGAGATTACTATGCCCATTGAGAAAGTTCGTTTAATTGATGCATGCTGTCTCGTATCGAATCAACTGAGAAAAAAGCACGCCCTCTGCAGGAGAGTTCAAGTGTTATTCTTACTCAATACTTACTTGATTATATTGTACATCTTCAATTATCCAAAATTCGCCTAATTTAGGTAGTTTTTTTTTCTATAGATTCATTTTGGTAAGCTTTTCGTCTAAAGATAATAAATCTTCATTTTCGGCAAAAATCTCACTTTAGCTAAGTACATGTACCTACGTGAAATTTAATTTGAATTCTTGACTTTGCTCCCCCGAATTTTGGATTTTCTGTTTAGAACTATTTAGGATAAAAAAGGTGAGGGCAAAGTTTTGTTTTATAATGCTCAAAACACTTGTCCAAATATACTTCTGTTCAATCATGTATCATGCTGTTCTTTACATGTCCCTTTTTGTGGTTAAAGTAAACTGATCCTTGAAGCACTTTATTGATGATTTTTTAGAAAGCAAATCGGATAAAAATACACATCATTAATGTAGGTAAGATAACAGGAACACTTACAATAGCCGAATATTACAATCACATGTCACATTCAACCAGGGAACTGCACAGGAAAAACAATAAAATGACAAAAGACAAACATAGATAACGATAGGAACTCGGGATAGCCGGACTTGGTACCGGCACTGACAACAGCTAGCGGTAGGGTTAAATCGGTTTATTGGTACCCAAACCTCCCCTTTCTCTATCCCGTTTCCCTATAGTATAATAAACATACAAATAAAACCCAATACAGGTAGACCACTAACTCTAAGACCACAATCTTGAAAAGGAAAGAATAGACAAAACGTAATTTAGAAAGATGGGTCAAGGAGTGATCGCCGCTAAACTGCCGGTTAGCTCAAGGAGCCTAGTCTGCTGGTAAAACACTGTCGCACTACGGAATAATAATCAAATTCAAAACTTCCCGTGGGGTTTGGTAAAGAATCATCATGGATTTCAGTAGACATCATGTTTGAATATATGATAGAATACAAAAAGTACCGAAGTTGCATAAAACAGTAAAATTTCGTTATGCTGTACACGTGTTTCAAGGAGTAACCTCTCATCAGCAGCATTAAAATCAAATAATATGGAAAGCCATAATTCAAAGGTAGTCCAAAAAGAAGTACTCATTTCCAAAAATATCGAAATGGGAAGCCAAATCCAGTACCAAGGACATCTACCGAGTGCCATACACGGAATGAAGCCTCAGTATTTTCAATGGGTTAGAATTTCGACAAAAACAGCAAATTTCTATTATAGGCAAGGTAAAATTTTTAATCATATTTTTCAGAAAGTATTTGAGAAGTTCGACATTGACCATACAGGCAGTATGGATACATATGAATTAGGCAACCTATTTAGAGAATTAGGTAGGTTCTACATTGTGTGCATATCTGTATCGTAATGTTTAATCTTTCTGAAAATATTTATTATCTTTGCAGTAGCTTACATTGCCTGGCTAGAAACATATATGAAAGCAGAAGATAAGTTCCAGATTATATTTTCATTTTGAAACATGTGGATAAAAATTCAATCTAATTAAAATTAGACCGGTCAATTGTTCCTTACTCTCATTGCATGGTAGATCTTACAACATCCCGTTCTACTTTCTGTTCTGATGACCTTTCAAATCAGCCAATCAGATTTCAGCTTTCCGGGATTTTGAAAGTATTGGACTAAGGATAAAACCCGAGGATTTCGAAAAGGTCATCAGAACAGAAACTAGAATAAGATGTTGTTAGATCTACTTTGCAGTTAGTGTAAGGAACAATTTGTAGATATAGTTTTAATTAGATTGGATGAAAATTGCATTTATATTATGACATTTCAGCAAAAAATCAAAATCATCTATTTCTCTTTCCAAGAATTTGATTCTCTTACCTGAGGACAATCTCGGATGTTATACTCACACTTTACCTCAAATATCATTTAAATACCAAATAGTAATAACACATAGTGAATCAAATGTGGATTCTTAAAAATTCAAAAGATCTCCTTGAACAGCTATCCTCAACCAGTCTTACCCATTGCCATAGCATTCAAACCTTTGACTTTTCTACTCTTTATACAACCCTGCCACACAGCAAACTTAAAACAGTAATTTCAGATTTAATACATCAATGTTTCTGCACTAAAAATGGAGAACGCAGATACACCTATCTAGTTACAGGGAAAAACAAGACATATTTTGTTAAGAACCACACTGATTCAAACAAGAAGTACACCGAGACTGACGTAATCAAAATGTTAGAATTTTTGATCGACAATATTTCTGTCGAAATTGGAAGTCGTGTATTCCAACAGACAATAGGGATTCATATGGGAACTAACTGTGCGCCGCTTTTAGCTGACCTTTTCCTTTACTCGTATGAGGCCAAGTTTTTACAAGGGCTCATTCAAAGAAAACAAAAATATTTAGCCCAGTCCTTTAATTTCAGCTTCCGCTACATAGACGATGTACTTTCTCTTAATAACCCTAAATTTAAAGAGTATTTTTCATCATATCTATCCCAATGAGCTTGAAATTAAAGAAACAACTGAAACACCTGCTTCAGCTTCGTACCTAGATCTGTTATTGTATATTGACGAAGATGGACGTTTGACGTCTAAGCTGTATGATAAGCGTGATGATTTTAATTTCCCAATTGTGAACTTTCCCTTTCTTTGCAGCAATATACCTACCTCTCCAGCCTATGGAGTGTACATTTCACAGTTGATTCGTTACTGTCGAGCATGTAGTTTGTGCAGTGATTTGTTGAACAGAGCAAAAACACTGTTCCAAAAGCTGCTTAGTCAGGGATTTGTTCAACTATGTTAATTTCATCCCTCAAGAAATTCTATGGCCGTCACCATAACATCATCGAGAGATATGACGTGTCTGTATCCCAAATGAAAGCGGACATTTTCAGCTAGATTCACGTCTTCCTGGATTTGACTACCGACTTTGACATTTTCCTGGATTGACACACTCACAGTGCGACGGTTGCTGTTAACAGAGCAGGACATGCTTACCCTTCCGGAGCACCTGATGTCACCCTCAGTTTCACTGGAGTTCACACTGTGAGTCCTTTGTTTTGAATGTTGTGATTTCTGTTTCTGTGCTTTCTGTCTGTCTAGCGTCGTTGTTTTGTGTCTGGCGTCATTGTTTTGAGTGTTCTCGTTTTGGCCATGCCTATTGACTTCGATTTTTGTAAATTTCACTCCTTTGTTCCTTCGGTATTCTACTGCCGTTGTATCACAATATTGTTTTTAAAGAATTTTGGTATTAATAAGGAAATTGACGGTTACAGATACCGGTACAATCTTTCTAAATACAACATGCGGTTGCACGCGTTGTCGTGCTAGGTTTAAACCCACTCGTATTACTTTACACATTAAAAAGGGAAATATGGCTAAGTCTGGCCAAACAGGAAGTTGATATTATCAGGTGACCAAAATGGGAGACGACGCAATCCCCTATATATAAAGTCAAATACCAGATTTGAAATAAATCGGCCAAGCAGTAGCTGAGAAAAGTGTGACGAACCTCCGACTGACGGACAGACAAGGGAATTCCAATATACCACCCACTCACGAGTGGGGGTATAATAAATACCAAAGTTGCATAGAAAACGGTAAATTTTGTTATGCTGTACACGTGTTTCAAGGAGTAACCTCTCATCAGCAGCCTTTGAATCGAAAGGTATTGAAAGCTATAAACCAAAAGTAGTAAAAAAAGAAGTACTCATTGACAAAAGTATCAAAATAGGAGGTCAAATTCAGTTCAAGTGCCATACACGGAATGAAGCCTTAGTATTTTTAAGGTAGTTCGATCCTAATAAAAATTTCAGACAGAATTTTTTTCTTTTAAGATATTTTGTAGGTCTTAACCTATATATTCAAAAAATAAAATAAAAATGATATGTCACCGATCATCTTTTCCTGTTATCTGGCTTTGAAAATTAGGCCAAATTCAGTACTTTTCAGCAATATTTACAAGGAATATATAGGGAACTGTGATAACATGCTTATTGTTTATCTTTCATATAAAATAAATACCAGATAGATTTTTTTTATTTTTTGAAATTTCAGAGATATACAATTAAGCTATCTGTTACGCTGAAAAAATCTATATGTCACCGTTCGATTAAGAGAGATATTTTATATAGTTTACGAAATAGACAATATTTACGGGAAAAGGGAGCTAATTCGCGGGAAAGTGTATGCCAATCTATTATGACGTCACAGTGAAAAGGCCAATACAGGAATATTCCGGTTTGAAAATCAAGTCAATCCCGCATCCGACTCGTGTTTGGCAAATGCGCAAATCGAATGCGCCGTGTATTAGTGTCGAACTACCTTAAGGGTTTAGAATTTTTGATAAAAACAGTAAATTTCTATAAAACGCAAGGTAATTTTTTCATGTCGGGCAAGTCTGACTAATGTTAATTTTTACTCAAAAGTTGATTTTTCTTCGTGGAGTAAAATTCCCTATCGGATTTTTGTTAAATATTTACGGGTAGTTACGTATTCCGGAAAGGTCTATTTCTTCACACTACAGTCCGTAACCTGTCATGAATCCTTAATCTCAGTTTCGTAATTCAATGACTTTAGATTTATGCTTTATAACAGCTACAGATATTTGACCATGTATGTATTATTATGCTGATGCAGGTGCATGCCAGTCTGACAATTGACCTGGAATTTATGATTCTTTGACTTTGTTAATTTTCAAAATTCATCTTCATTTCTCAGCAACTGCATCATGTATTCACTCAAAATATTTCACCTGGTGTTTGCATCTAGATGGGGATTATATCTGACACCTGTCGAGTAAACCTGACCTAAATCAATTGGTTCAATTACCTGGTAAATGTGCTTTATTAATGTTCTTTACATTACAACTGTAATAATTAAATTTATCCTGTTTGATGTATTGTTACATCTTGTTGGATACATATTAATATGATATCCGTTATTTTCAGTAAAACTTTGATTCATTTTTTATTTAAATCTATATTTCAGCAACATTTATTATCAAGCTTTATTAATACACAATATTGTGCCCTTTTTTAAATAATAGTTTCATGTCTGTCGTTGCACTGAAAAGACATTTAATGTCGAAATTGCAGAAAATCAATTTTCAGTTATTTCGGTATTTTTTTATTTAACCTCGACCTCATTATACCTGTTTTAACAAAAAATGTATACAACTTTGGAATCTAAAACAAATAGTAAGTCAAAAGATACTTCAAGAAGGCACTATAATAAGTTTACCATATGTAAGAAGACATGTGCATATTCAGGCAAGATTTTTTCTGTGTATATAATTTTATGTAAAATTAGCAGAATATATGTAATGCCTTTGTCATATAATATCTGATGGCAATAGAATACCACTTTACTGGAAAGTTAAGGCAAGGTGTTTCTGATGAGATCCCATACCAAACTATGCAACCAACCAATATAACCACCAAATATTGTTGAATAATATTCCAAGTTAACGTAATGATAATGGTTTATTGCCACTAATATCTTGAGCCAACAATATCTTGACTTTTGTAAAAATGATTTTTGATTGTTTTCATGAAAACTTTAGGATGTTATCAGAATATAAGCTTTAAATTGCCTCTATTATCTTGTTGATCAAGTAATTGAATAAACTATTATGATATGGGAATATTTGAATGTTTAGGCCTAAGTGGATTTGGTAAGCTATAGGAATTCATGTTGCCTTGTATAATTGTTTAATATTCATTTGTACCATACACTTAATTATTGTGATGTTAAACCTGTATGTAGTTCAAGAGTTAGACTGTAGCATAGATGTATATTTGCTTGTATTTGAAGAGAATTATCTTTTTTCCTTCCTGTCATATTTCATATTGCCATATACTTGCAAATTGTAGTTTTTGGCCGGGTTGCACGGAGTGCAAATCCGGGTTATAGTATGGTGAATGTCGGGCGGGCGGGCTGGCGGATGGGTGGG
>MJUU01062523.1:52037-63855 GCA_002080025.1 Modiolus philippinarum
AAAAAAGGCGGGAAAATTCAACATTGTCCGATTTCAATGAAATTTGGTTTCCAAATAGATATTGATGTTGCGACTTCAAAACTGGTGTTGAAAATTGTTTGTTGACAGCCATTTTTAAGATGGCCACCAAAAAAGGCGGGAAAATTCACAAATGTCCGATTTCAATGACATTTGGATTCCAAATCGGTCTTGATGTCATAACTTCAAAAATGATGTTAAAAATTGTTTGTTGACCACCATTTTTAAAATGGCCGCCAAAAAAAGGCGGGAAAATTCAACATTGTCCGATTTCAATGAAATTTGATTTCCAAGTAGATATTGATGTTGCGACTTCAATACCGATGTCGAAAAATGTTTGTTGACTGCCATTAACAAAATGACATCTCGACTTCAAAACTGCTGTCGAAAGTGGTCCTTAGCAAGAACTTTTTTGTCAAAAAAGCCCAACAAAGAAATATAGAAAAACATGATCAGACTTTTAAAACAGTTCAAGATATTGGAGGTGTTTGAGCTGCGAAAGTTTGTGAAACTGAAGATCAACTGTATAACTTACAATGTTACCTTGATTGTGGCAACTGAAGGCCAGGTGAGCGATACAGGCTCCTGGGAGCCTCTGGTTTGGAATTATTTTGAAAAATTTTTCCTGTTTTTAGGGACTTTGGAACTTGGTCATTTTTTATCGACACTTTCAATAAAGGGTACCTATTTTGTGACATCAACTCCTCCTACAGTTTTCAACCTACAATTTTGAAACTTCACAAAATGTTTCTATATATATTGTAGATGTGCACCTCCCTTTATGGAATAATTTTGAATTTTTTTTTCGGTTTTCTGGAATCATTTTGAAATTTTTTTTCTGTTTTTACGGACTTTGGAACTTAGTCATTTTTTATCGACACTTTCAATAAAGGGTACCTATTTTGTGAAATCAACTCCTCCTACAGTTTTCAACCTACATTTTTGAAACCTCACAAAATGTTTCTATATATATTGTAGATGTGCACCTCCCTTTTTGGAAGTATTTTGAAATTTTTTTCCTGTTTTTCACAGACCCATTAGGGAACCTTAAAAACAACACTTTATAGCTAGAAGCACCAAAACGCAACCCGGCCATTTGATTCTTTTACCCATTTTTTATAAAGATGATTTTGAACCTTGTTTCTTGTTTATATTTATAATTAGGGCCACCTTCAAAATGCGAGAGAGCCCTATACTTTCACTTTGTCCGTCCGTTTGTCCGTCCGTCCAATTGTCCATTAGTTTTGCCAAATGTTTTTTGGGTTGAGTACATTGGAATTGCTTAAAATATGATCTGAAGCTTAAATGATGAGGTGTATCGTTTAAATGATTTTCAAGTTGTCGGGCGTTCACTTCCTTTTTACCGATACTTTGATTTTTTATGACCCCGCAATTAAGTTGGGGGTATATTTGAATCACCTCATCTGTCCATCCGTCCGTCTGTCCACAGACACTATTTGTCCGGATTATATCTCAGAAACCCTTTAAAATTTTTCAATCAAATTTAGTATGCATATTAGTAACTATAAGACCTTGTGCATGTCATATTATCAGACTGATTCTTTGATTTTGAAAAGAACTAAAGTTTTTTTTTTAATTTACCTACTTAGAATCCATACCAAATATTTGTCTGAAGCTTATCTCAGATACTCTCCTCTTTATCTGTTTCAAATGTTTTAGAATGTAACATATTAACCTGTGCACCTAGTATTTTCTGATTGATTCATCAAAGTTTGAAAAGTTATTTCTACAATGGTATTTTGCTTATTGTTTACTTTCTGGGGAAAAAAATAGGTAAATTGTATATCATGATATCCATACTCGAACTGTCCATAAAAGTACTATATTCACACCTTTAATGTGTACACACTCAGTTGAATTTGCACGTGCCGTATCGATTAAGGGTTCAATTAGCATGGATATACTGGCTGCCATTCGGCGACAACTTATAAACAAATTTTTGTCCAAGATTTTTTTACTTGTATTTGTAGCAAAGATTATTAATTCTGAGGCTTGGAAATGATTAGTTCTTGCTTCGGTATTCGTTTACCGATGTATGTGCTAAACAATTTTCAGGTTTGTCGCTAGACTGCTTCCTGTCCACTGATACGTCTTTACTATAAACAAAATTTTCTAAAAAGATTTCCTGGGTTGTATTAGGCATGGACCATTTGATTTTCAGGGGGGGGGGGGGGGCTGGTATTTTTAGAAAAAAATTTCCTGGTCCTGACTTTTGCCCAAAAAATTTTCTGGCCTGCATCTGGGTTGAACAAAAAAATCTTGCCCTGATCCTGTCCATTAGAAAAAAAAACCGGCTCAACAAAATTTTCTAGCATTGAGTGTATGTGAAAAAAAATTCCCGGCTCTGGTGAAAATCCCAGGCCCCCCTGGAAATCAAATGCTCCGTGCCTTAGTGGTATTGATTTGAAATTTTGACTGGAGCTTGACAATGATAAGTTGTATAATGTAATTTTCAGGATTGTCACATGGATACTTGCTTTTTTAACACTTTTATTTGATACTGTAAACCACATTATCAAAAAGATTACTTAATTGATATCAGTGGGAATAATTTGATTTTTAGTCTGAGGCTAAGAAATGAAATGATCTTTTTAAAGAAAATGAAATCACTGTGTCGGACTGTCCAGCAAATTACTCTATCAAGTAAACAAATTATTGCGTCATACAATGTGTCATACAGCATGTAATTCCAACTTTAGTTGTTCTACTTTTCCCACGAGTTGCACGATCGACATAAAAGGGAATTTCCGACAACGCCAGTTTCGTTTATGCTCTGGTTATTTCACTCGTTACATTTGAAAGTTTGAGTTTGACTTTATCGTAAGAGTTGAATTGTTACATGTGAAAGTTTGAAGTTATCTTTGTCGAAATACAATTGAAACAATGTGAGAGATTGATGCTGTAATTCTTGTTTAAATAACAAAATACCGAAGTTACTGTTAATTTATTTTCTGCATATGCGCATTTCGACAACTTATGTCCCTTCAGTGCAGATAAAACCAAAGCATTTGGAAGTCCAGTCACCAAAAACGTGTAAAAGCTGATAGAAAACAAATAACCAACAGGATCTAAATAGAAAAGCCAAAGTTCAGATAAGGACAGAGCTATGCATGAGGGAGATACCCCTTAGTTTTAAACAAAATTTTCTTAAATTTAGATATTGCAAGGTTAAATAAATTCGGTTTTCGGGTTGGGTTGGTGAATGCCCTCGGGGATTAAAAGTCCACCAGCAGAGGCATCGGCCCATTGGTAAAAAATAACAAAATTTATATTAAGAAATGCTTATTCCCAAAATTGTCTCCATCTTGTTCTCTTGGTTTTACATTTGCTCTTAAATGATTGGACTCATTGTCTACTATTCCCTATAACATAGGCATAACTCCGTACGGTTCATTGCAGAGTTTTTAACATATGTAATGAAGTTCCGTCATGACTTAGCAATCATTTTTTTCTATTTAATTTATCAACTATCTTTTATTTCCGCACAAGGTTTACCATGTATTGCAAGATAACTCTGTTTTAAAATAGATCGGGGTCATATGGTCAGTTGGATCGAGCCCCGGCATATCTGACTAATGGTACCAGGTTTGAAAGTGATCTCTTGTAACACAATACAAAGAACCATACATTCATTCTTGGTCCTTGATATCCGTCAACACTAACATAAGACTTCATTACCGATCTCTTACGCTTTCAGGTATAACCAATGATGCACAACTGCGTCAAATTTCATTACAGTGAATTGTTTTCACTTTGGAAAGGTCAGATGCCATAATTGTTTTTTAGCTCACCTGACCCAAAGGGTCAGGGTGAGCTATTGCCATCACTTGGCGTCCGTCGTCCGTCCGTCGTCCGTCGTCTGTCCGTTAACTTTTCACATTTTCATCTTCTCCTCTGAAACCACTGAAGCAAATTCAACCAAACTTTACAGGAATGATGTACTAAAGGTCCTTTACAAAGATTGCTCATTTGGTTCCGATCCGATAAAAAACATGGCCGCCAGCGCGGAACTTAGGTTTAACATTGGACCCTATGGGAAAATTCAGATTTTATTCTTCTCCTCTGAAACCACTGAAGCAAATGCAACCGAACTTTACAGGAATGATGTTCTAAAGGTCCTAAACAAAGATTGCTCATTTTGTTTCAATCAGAAAAAAAAAACATGGCCGCCAGCACGGAAAATAGTTTAACATTGGCCCTATGGGAAATTCATATTTTCATCTTCTCCTCTGAAACCACTGAAGCAAATTCAACCAAACTTTACAGGAATGATTTACTAAAGGGCCTTAACAGAGATTGCTCATTTCGTTCCGATCCGATAAAAAACATGGCCGCCAGCGCGGAACTTAGGTTTTACATTGCACCCTATGGGTAAATTCACATTTTCTTCTTCTCCTCAGAAACCGCTGAAGCAAATTCAAACTAAATTTTATAGGAATGATGTAATAAAGGTCCTTAAGAAAGATTGCTCATTTACTTCTGATCCGATAAAAAACATGGCTGCCAGCACGAAAGATAGTTTAACATTGGACCCTATATGGGAAATTCACATTTTCATCTTCTCCTCTGAAACCACTGAAGCAAATTCAACCAAACTTTACAGAAATGATGAATGAAAGGTCCTTTACAAAGATTGCTCATTTGGTTCTTATCCGATAAAAAACATGGCTGCCAGCGTGGAACTTAGGTTTAACATTGGACCCTATTTGAAAATTCACGTTCTCTTCTTCTCCTCTGAAACGGCTGATGCAAATTCAACCAAACTCTACAGGAATGATGAACTGAAGGTCCTTAACAAAGACTGCTTATTTCTTTCTGATCCAATAAAAAAGATGGCTGCCAGCATGAAACATAGTTTAACATTGGACTCTATGGGAAAATTCTTATTTTCTTATTCTCATCTGTAACCGCTGAAGCAATTTTAACCAAACTTTACAGGAATGATGTACTAAAGGTCCTTAAAAAAGATTGCTTATTTCGTTCCGATCCAATAAAAAACATGGCCGCCAGCACAGAACATAGTTTATTTTGGCCCTATGGGAAATTCACATAAAAACATGGCCACCATGCAGAACATCAGAACCCTGCTGTTCAGCATTTTGTCAGGTGAGCGATACAGCCTCAGTGTCTGAGCCTCTAGTTTTTTCTTAGAAAAAATAACAATAAGGATTTCCGATTGTTATTGGAAGACCTTGGTGATATTTTTACCAATCATTACTGTAAAATTCACAACTTCATTATCTTATATGAGTGTTTTATTTGCATATAAGAATTAAAAGTTTGTCGCGAAATTCGCTACTTTATATATCTACGAGCATTTGGAGATTTGAGCGTTGATATTGGCTTTTAAATTGCAGAATTTTTTTTTATTGCAAATAAACGAATAAACAAATTTAATTTCAAAAATTTCATTTTTGAAAAGAATTCAATCTTCATGCTTTAAAACGAGAGCATCTGATGTAATGTCAGTGTTTTGTTGAATTGTCATTACTTTAAATGTTTATGATCAGGTATTAGCATGCAAGATTTTTCATCTTACGCAAGCACTTAATGACCCTGTCATGTATAATTTTTGGAGCTGTAAAATGCATGCTTACACAGAAATATATATTGCTGATTTATATATGGATTTCGCCCTTATATATACTACATCAGATCCCGTTATTATTTATTTTTTCATTATATGCAAATGCATGGAGAAAAAATGTATATAATATCGTTTCGTACAGCTAAAAAACAAATGCAGCATGTGAACGTGTTTAATTGATTTATACGATATATTTGCGAACAAAGATAAAACTTTAAGAGATAAATACTTTGCTTTTGAAACCAATTTGTTCTATTTTTTTTCTTCATTATATTTCTTCCAAATGGATATAATTACAACGGCAGCAGAATACTTAAGGATCAATGGATGCGCGTATTACAAAAATCAAAGTACTTAGACATAGCAAAAACTACAACACAGAAAAAACAATGACATAGCGGTAAAATGGTAAAATGCGGGAATAAATAGACAACATCCAAACTTAAGGCAGTTACAATATTTTAGAATGTTTGTAACTGAACAAATATTTACAGTTTTTGTTCCCAGTGAAATAAACATTATTTAATACTTTTTCAAACTAAAGGAACTTTTGTTAGGCGAAACAGATATGTGATAACTCATTTACCCATCTACAAGATGCAAGTAAACTGGTTTCGATCATGAAAATCACAAATAATGGAAGGGAAAACAATTATTTAACTTAGTTTGTCTTATTTGATTTATTTGTACAAAAAAATGACAGTTGGTTAGAGTATTTCGTTATCTATAGAAAGCTGACCTTGTATAGTTTCAAACATTGAAAATGTTGTGGCAGAGACTATAATTAAAACCTTTCATTAAATTCAATAATGTGTATTAACCTTTCACACTGATATAAATGTTTGCGTGTATGACACCGAAAATCACTCTGACACATCTTAATTACTGCTTAGTCCCCTACCAGCTTTGTTAAAGGATCGATCCGTTTGACCTTTCAAAATTTCCATGATCAAGATTTTTTGCAACACCCTTTCAGATAAGGACTAAATATTTTGTATATAGCAATAACTGTAATTTTTTTTCAAATATTTCAGCTCTCCATACTTTTTTAAATACTTTCAGAAAAAAATCTCTTAGTACTAGTATTTTGTGTAAATGTAGGCTAAGGTTAATACAGTATTCAAATGTTAGTTACAGTTTTAAGTCCAACAATCACTTTTAGATAAGTAATGACGCTTAAAATTGTATAGTTTGTCAAAATTTTCAGTTGTCCTTAATGTATTGTCAATGATATTCGAAAGCCTAACATGATATGTTTCAATCTAGCTATATCTGACTCTTTAGTTGGTCTTGTTTGAGTTGGGACAGTTTTTGCGCTGATGATTCAGTTCACACTTACTTTATGAGACTTCTTCCAAATTCTTTATTATTTATTGCTATATCGTCATTTGCAATTTTCTTACAGTTGCCGTTACATTTGAAATCCTATTAGTTCGTATAGATTTGTATTTGTGTACGGAAAAATTGGATACCCATTAACCGCTACCTTTTGCTAGTCAAAAGTCCGGCTGTCCTGAGTTCCTATCGCTGTTTACGTTTGTCTTTTGTTTTTATTTGTGGTTATTTTCTTTTTGGTTCCTTGGTACGTTGTGGTATGTGACTATGTTTCCGGCTATTGTAGATGTTTCCTACTGTCTTTTTTTAATTTTTTTTCTAAGTTAATTGGATCAGTCATTGAACATCAGGAACAACAAGATCACTTTAAGGACTTTTTATTTTGTCCTCAAAAGTACACAGTGTATTTTATGGTTGTGTAATTCATATATATATTTATTGGTTTTCAGGTTTTACTGTAAATATAAAGGTTCAGACAGCAATAGTACGTCGCTATGGAAACAGAAACAATAGAATCAGGCTGATGGATTTTTTGATTGTCATATTTAAACTGACTATGATGTTTGGTAGGTAAAATGGTGAAATATTTAAGTTTCTATTTTGATCTTTGTGGCGCCAGTAGGATCACTATCTGTCGTCTTATGCCCCTCTATCAGTCTTTCTTTCTCAGTCAACAAACTTGCAGGATTGTTTAAGGATAGATATTAGATGTGCACCATGTATTTTCTATACTTTTTTCTATTTTCTTATATGCTATCTTATTAGATTAACAATGTAAGAATATGGGCTTAATGCATATGAAAAAATGTTTTAACAAATACAAAGTAAACAAGCAATGGAACTTCGCTTTTATTGCTGTTCTTTATCTTGAAAACACTATGAGGCCTTCAACAATGAGCTTCTGTAGTAGAATACCGAAGAAACAAGGGAGTGGTAGATTGGTATTTACAAAATTCGAAGTTCAAAGACATGGCCAAAACGAGAACACAAGAAACAATGACGCTACAAAGCACAGAAATATAAAAAAACTCAACATTCAAAACCAAGGCACTCACAGTTTGAACTGTCGTGAAATTGAGAGTGACATCAGGTGCTCTGGAAATGTAAGCATGTCCTTCTCTGTTAACAGCACCCGTCACACTGTAAGTGAGGCAATCTAGGAAAATGTCGAAATATGCAACGCTTAACTACCAGAATTAGCCATGGTTATAAAGTTACCGTACTGTATTATTTTACAATATGCATTTTGGTCTAAATTTACCTGGAAAAGTTTTAAGATAAGTCCCTCCTGGGCCTTTAAATTGACAAAAGCGGATTTTTAAGAATTTTTTAATTATGCTGAAAAAAGTATAATAATGGTGTATATAATCTCTGAAAGAAAGAGGGTCGTTACTATAAAGAAAATTTCAATTCGAAATTCTTGCACTCAATCAACGCTTGTGAGGAGTGACACACCTTCAACTGCCAGACAGTGCCCTAAAACTACTAACCTTAGTTAAAAACTAAAAGCATCATTTATAAACTATCACATTCAGCTCTTAGATATATCAGCCATACATTTATCAGACTGTTATTCAACATACAACACTCAGTCATAAACTTACTATACTAAGTTCAAAAACTATGCCTATGATCAAAGGTTGAATTATTACACATATTACTATATTCAAGTTTTACATAAATTGATGACCATCTTACATTGAAAAAGAATTCAAAGGTTCGAAGAGATTCCTCTCTCATAAGATAGTGTGGCCTTACAAAGAGTAATTTTGATGCAATTTTGTAGAAATTTTTAAAGAAAAACAACTGGAAACACCTTCAACGGATACTGCAACTTTTACTCTTAATGAGGTGAGTCTATATGGTGAATATAAAGCCTCTAATGTAACATGTACATGTTGCACTTCCTCATTAAATTTAATCGCTCGGTTCAGCATTTATGACTGAAATCAAGCTGTGATTTCGATTTTTATTGGAACGTCCACATTGATTGGTGGATATCATGAAAATAACAATTTTTTTCTATACTTGTTATAAAATCATTTTTGTGGCCAGTCAGAGGGAATATTGGCAAAGCAAACACACCAATTACTATGGTTTCCTCATATATATGCAAATATGCGAATATTTGAATAATAAGAAAGGAGAGCTTGATCAATACAATTATAAACTGAATAAAGTAATAACAACTTCATGTTTCCCAACTATTTTATGAAGAATTAAGCATCTCCAATTTAATAACAATTTATAGTCATCCACACAAAATATGTATTCAGACTGTTATCATTAATGTTTTTTATATTTATTTCAGTACCTTTATTACACGATGTTTTGTTGATTTTGTATCCTGTAGTGATTTCCCAGAGACAACTACAGTGCAAATGGATTTCATGAACTTAAAGAAATTTACCATTATTTCATTTATCTGTTTAACATGTTTTATAGTAATATATTTATTTCATTTTTAGCTCACCTGGCAAAAGGCCACGTGAGCTTTTGCCATCACTTGGCGTCCGTCGTCCGTCCGTAAACTTTTTCATTTTAATCTTCTTCTCTGAACCCACTGGGTCAAATAAGACCAAACTTAAAACAAATGTTTCTTGGCATGAGGAAACTAAATTCTGTGATTTTGGTGCAGATCAGAAAACCAACATGGCTGCTGTGGCTAAAAATAGAACATAAGGGTAAATTGCAGTTTTTGGCTAATAACTCGAAAACCGTTAAAGATATCAAAAATCTGACGGAGTAAAAATGATCAGCATGATGAGATCTACCCACTGTGCAATTTTGCAGAAAATCTGAAACCCATCTTGGAGTTATAGCCCTTTTTCCGTTAAATTTTCAAAATTTTTGCATTTTTTATTTTTTATTTCAAAAAGTGTAACAGATAGAGGTCAAGTATAAATGGAAAAAATGTTCAGCATATCAAGATCTACTCACCCTGCAATTTTGAAGAAAATTCATAAATCCTTGTAGGAGTTATTGCCCTTTTTTCACCGAATTTGTTAAATTTTCGTATTTTTTATCTTTTATTTCCAAAACTATAAAAGATGAAGGTTAAGTGTAAATTGATGAAATGTTTGCCATGCTGTGGCGACTTCAAAACTGAATTTGAAAATTGTTCCTTGACCGCCATTTTCAAAATGGCCTCCAAAAAAGGCGGGAAAATTCAAAATTGTCCGAGTTCAATGAAATTTGATTTCCAAGTAGATATTGATGTTGCGACTTCAAAACCGATGTTGAAAATTGTTTGTTGACTGCCATTTACAAAATGACGTGTCGACTTCAAAACTGGTGTCGAATGTGGTCCTTAACAAGAACGTTTTATGTCAAAAAAGCCCAACAAAGAAATATAGTAAAACATGATCAGACTTTAAAAACAGTTCAAGATATTGGAGGTGTTTGAGCTTCAAAAGTTTGAGAAACTGAAGATCAACTGTATAACTTACAATGTTACCTTGCTTGTGGGAACTGAAAGCAAGGTGAGCGATACTGGCTCCTGGGAGGCTCTGGTTATTAGGTCACCTAGACTGAAAGTCCATGTGAACTTTTGTCCTCACATTGCGTCCGTTGTCTGTCGTCCATCAACAATTTAAAAACAATCTCTAAAACTGCTTACCCAAGCTTTGCCTGAATCATCACCAGCGTAGACAGTTTCAAAATAATGTTCGATTAGACCAAAGAACAAACAACATGGCTGCTGTCACTAAAATAGGATAAAATGGTTACTTGGTGTAATTTACAAATAACTCAAAAACTCCTACAGATACCAAAAATTCCTATGAAGTAAAAATGATCAAAATGACAAGATTAACCCGCCCTGCAATTTTGAAGAAAACCCCTTTTTCAAATTTGTAAAGTTCTTCAAACCTTTTTTCGGATACATAAAAGCAATTTTAGTTTAAAGTCATGCGTTAATGAAAGGAATGTTAAGCATAACTAGATCTACATATCCTGCAATCTTGAAGAAAATTGTTGAGCCATATAGGAGTTATTGCCCTTTTTGTTGTTTTTGTTTTCTTAAATTATATTTTAAAAATGATTTTTGAAAGAGATGGCAGCTGTTAGTTTATTTTTGGACCCAATAAATTGCTTATTCTTTTTTTAATATCTAGTTGATATTAACTGAGTATGGTAACATGATGGTCATCGCACAAATATGTGGCTAAAGTACCAAGCATAATTCTCAGTTGCCCCGCCATTGCAGATCTTAGTTTAATATTGGATCCTGCGAGAGATTGTTGTAAATTTCTAAGTTTTGAAAACTTTTATATACAGGAATATATGCATTGGGTATTGTTAAATGATGGTCATTTACCAAATGTTATAAATTTGATTTCAGCTTCCGCTAAATAGACGATGTACTTTCTCTTAATACTACAAAATTAAAAGAATATTTACATCAGATCTATCCCAATGAGCTTGAAATTAAAGTAACTACTGATATACCAACTTCAACATCGCACCGAGATCTTTTGTTGTATATTGCCGAAGTAGCCATTGAAGCTATATGACAAGCGTGATTTTCCCTTTATTAGCAGCAATATATCTACCTCTCCAGCCTATGAAGTGTGCATTTCACAGTTGATTCGTTACTGTCGAGCGTGTGGTTTGTACCGTGATTTTCTTAACAGTGCAAAAACACTGTCCCAAATGCTGCTTAGCCAGGGATTTGTTCAACCTTTGTTAATTTCGCCCCTCAAGAATTTCTATTGCTGTCACCAGAACATTATTGAAAGATATGAAGTGTCAGTGTCTCAAGTGAAAGTGACATTTTCAGCTAGATTCACGTCTTCCTGAATTTGACTAATCCGATTCTGACTTTTTCCTAGATTAACTCACTAACAGTGTGATGGG
>MJUU01062527.1:33691-48364 GCA_002080025.1 Modiolus philippinarum
TTTTAATTAAAAATGATTTATATTTTGGTTAGTTTTCACAAGCAGGGAACCATTCTGTCCCCTTGACATTTTTCAAAAAATTACCTCCCTTTTGGGTTTCGCTAAATTCATTCTGTTGATTGCAGAACTGGCAAATGGTCTATTCAAAAAGTTTTATCAAAGGGAGATAATTTTTTAATGAAATACCATGGAATAGGTAACTTTTATAAGTTTGTTGAAAAAATAAGGTAGTTGATCCCTATTCTTTTTTAAATTTGTCAAAAGCATTTTAACAAACCACATTTTTTTTTTAATTTTGGGGTCCGAAATTACTTTAATTAAGTTATCTCCCCTTTCTTGAAAAACTATCCGATTCTCAATGTTTCATGAAATAACTTTTTCAAAAGGTCCGTGACATATCTTTTTTATGCTTTTAAATAGAAGTACCAATAAATATACAAAGTTTGGAAAAAAAATTGTATGTCTGCTTATAGAAAAAATATGCCCTTGAATTGTGGTATAGGGCTATTTCCCATATAATTCTATTTTAAATATATTGCAAAAACTCCAAATTTGACAAATCTTTAGAACTCTGTATCTTTTTTGACATATCCGTGACCCCCAAATTTTTTTGCATATTTTTATAGCATATTACTCAAAGTTTCATTGTACAAATTTTTAAAAAGTTCTTATGTCAGAAACCAAGACACCCCAACTACCTTAAATACGTAGTTTTTTTGCACATTTTATGTCATTTATGCTGAAATTAAAATAATTTGAGAATATCTTGTTCAAAATACAAGCCCTTCCCTTTAAAAACTTAAGTCAATTTTCTATTTGATTTCTCAGTTACACACAGAAGGCACTCCTTCATAAAACAAATAGTTTTGTAGTATAATATATTCATCTGAAAATTTCCAGATTTATTTTAATCACCCTTTATTGTTATTGTAAATACAGCTACCATAATTACTGATGTTTCTTCCTGGTTTAACTAAATAGTTTTGCTGTATACCTTCGACAGTCGACTATATTATATAAATATCCAAAAGAGTAATGAGAAGAAAAAAAAAAGTATGATGAATTAATCTATGATAATGTATAAAATCTGTTGAACGGACATCGTCATGTCATGCTATAGTTAGTAACGATGTGTTGGAATTTAATTTGCTGAAGTTTTTATTATGCAATAGCCAGACCAGTTTAATATAGCACCTCTAAAACGATTTTGTTGAGCTTTAAACATGACATGTTAGTACATTTTACCAACTTTTTTCCTGGATAGAGATTGTCATCATCATTTTTATCAAAAGGGTTATATTCTTATCGTTTTTAGTTAATATAACTCGGTAAAAAATATTCTATACTTCCAACAAAACTTATTTGTTTTTATTTTTCTTCATAACCAAAGTTAAGAGTTTGAGAAAAGGGAATTGCCCAATCCTTTTTTATATTGCTAAACATTGATTGGCAAAGTAATATCAATGTAAAATTATTCTCCTCCTCAAATAAGAAACGAAACGATCAACACGTAGTGGGTTGTTCTCTCCGAATTAACATATCGTCCAGTTGCCAAGTCCAATACTTATCTCTTTAACATATTTTTGTTAAACCTACCCGAAAACAACAGTTACAGTATAAACTAAGGTTAAAAGGCATGCTTTCTTCGCTCTTTTTCATGGATAAAAATCCTATCTATATCAACTACTGGGTTGGTGAATACCCTCGGGGACTAACTGTCTACCAGAAGAATCATCAACTAGTGGTAATAAATAACAAAATACTGTGAATTTAGTTTCTGTATATAGCCATTTAGACAACTTATTCTCTATAGTAGAGATCAAATCAAAAAAAATACTCAGAAATAACAAAGATATACAAGTTGTGATACGTCGACAAAATCACTTTACAGAGTACAAACACAACTAACGGGAATAACGTGTGAAATGTGGACTAGCACTTTACTGAATTTGAATATGGTAAATAAATCATGTAAAAGATTAAAAAGATGTAAATATTTCAACAGTTCAGTTGAAGATATCTTTCGAGTTCCCTATATTTCGGTTTATGGATTTCCAAATGTTTTGAATTGATCTGCACTGAGGGGACATAAGTTGTCGAAATGCGCATATGCAGAAACTTAATTCACTGTAACTTTGGTATTTCGTTATACATTACCATTGGGCCACTGCTAGTGGACTGTTAGTCCTCACCAACCCAGTAGCCGGTACTTCGGTGCTGACCCGAAAAAGTATTTTATTTCAAAACTTACAACATCTAAATTTAGATATGGTCATAAATATTATAAATCTAGAACGTCTGTTGGATGAACATCTTCTTCTAATGACTCAACCTCTGTTCTTGAATTGTTCAATGATCTGCTAAGCAGTCTGAGTTCACCATTTGGTGTTCATCATGTTCATATATCACTGTTTTCACCCTTTGAAAAACTTTTGGACTCGAGAAAGGAGGTGTAAATATTTTCACTTCAGCATACAGACAAAGCAGTATCATCGCTTACGTAGCGTCCAACCTGTAAGGACCGAACCTGTTCAAAGCGAAAACAGGAAATTTATTCATATTCCATTTGCCATCAAGGGAATAGATGCTATTAACACCAGCAATATTTTGAATCACAAAGAGGTCATTTCTAAAATCCCTCCTTATTTAAAAGATCGATCCAATAGTATCTTACAGCTATACAAAGACCATTAGCAGGAAAATTTTTAGTTTAAAAGGAATTTTACGAAATCTCCCCTGACATGCGACCGTTCCGCCTCCCCTTAATTTTACAATTCCTCTGGACATGTCACTGCTGGCGATCTTAAGATAATTGAAAACGAATTTTTACGGAAGGTGGTCTCCAATGGTCCGAAATTCCGAGAGCCTCGGCGTATTAATTTGAATCTAAATTTCGAGATCGTTATGGACGCTGTTGAAGTAAGTGAGAACCGAGACGTCAGTCTAAATAGAACAATTCAAGGACAATAGTAACGTTTGAAAACAAAGAAACAAAATCTTAACATGGCACAGAAAAAAAGACACGCACATATACAAAAATGAACAACAGAATGTGGTGTAAGAGAGAGACCGCCCAAGAACCAGAACTTTAGTCCTTCTCAGATTTGGTAAGATCCATTCGATCTTTAGTCGGAGTCGTGTTAACAAACTTCGCAGATGTGTTAACAATTAACCTTAGTCTGTATTTGAAGATCATGAAGCCAGTAAGTATTTCTCTTCATTATATAACAAATATGTTGTTGTTCCTGCAGACAAAGCTTCTAATAACATCGTTTTTGTATGTAAAGCATATTAAAACTGCCCCATCAAAGAACTAGGCATTGATTATAAAACACCACACTACATACAAAAGAGTTTCATTTGACAAAGATGAAATCCTTTCCAATCACATGTCATTCATGTCCTTGAATATCCATACTAAAGATAACAATCAAGACGTGCCATACCTATATTAGGTACCAAATTACACAAAAATCCATATAAGGAGAGAAACATCGCATGATCTTCATCTTGCTCAACTACTGAATCGTCAACTGAAGTTACTAAGATTTTGTCTGCAGTCAAAGACAGGCATCTAGCATATTATGATACTATTCATGCCCGAAGTGACATCACACGTGGATACTTAAAACTTCGAAGGATTTATTGGAAAATCTTAAATCTCGTTCATTTTTTCAAATACATTCTCCCAAAACATTTGATTTTTCCACACTCTATACCACACTTTCCCATGAAAAACTAAAAACATGAATCAAAAGCATTTGCCGATTGAAAGAAAAAAATGTTGTATTAGGTTATAAATCCACATTTTCCCAAAAACCTAATTTAAAAGAAAAAGAATGAAAAACAGGTGTGCAGTATGCTTGATTTTCCAATTGATAATATATTTGTCACATTTCGAGGTGCTATATATCAAAAGGAAGTTGGCATATCAATGGGCACTTATTGTGCACCCCTACTCGCAGACTTGTTTTTCTTAATATTTTACGGGATTGAATTTGCTTCTGAAACTCGTAAAAGATCATAAAATGAAAGATGCTAGTTCCTTCAATCTCACTTATAGATATATTTATGATGTTCTTTCCATCCACTATGCATTTTTAGCTAAATGAATCCGATTAATATATCTACCAGAACTAGAAATAATGGAAACTACAGAAACCAACGGATCTACATCTTGTTGGACTGACATCTCAAATTTGACGAACATAGTCATCTCAGTACTAAAATTTGCGACAAAAGGGAGATTTTAATTTCAAAATTATCAATTTACTTAAAATGGACAGTGATATCCCAGCTTCTCCTGCTTACGGAGTGTATTTTTCACAACTAATTCGTTACGTGAGGGCTAGCACAACTTTCTCATTAGACAAAGTTATCCCATGACCTCCTTATCAATTAGGGCTTCAAAAATTTTCGTCTCATACAATCAGTATAAAAGTTCTTTAACAGATATCAGTCCCACAAGTTTCGGTCCGAACTTTGATTCAAGATTCTTTCTTTACTTAATACTGGATTGATCATTTGCTACCGGACACTATCGCAATGGAAGAGGAGGTTTTGTTAGCCATAAAACCGGTTGAAATCTACCATTTCTTTTTAAATGTCTGTACCAAGTCAAGACCATTGCGGTCGACAATTTTGCCGGTGGTTTCCACCTGATTTGTCGTTTTGTCTCATGGACTTCGGATCTTNCCCCCCCCCCCCGTTCGGTAACTTTGTTATTACCCCCATTTAAGGAATTTTTGTTTTAACCTTAGGAGTACCTCCCTCGTGCATAGCTCTGTCCTTAGTTGATTTTGGCTTCCCTTTTTAGATCCAATTGGTAATTTGTTCTCTATTACCTTTTACACATATTTCGGTTTATGGATTTCCAAATGTTTTGCTTTGATCTGCACTGAACATGAGTTGTCGAAATGTGCATAAGCAGAAACTAAAATTAACAGTAACTTTAAATTTTGTTATTCTAAATCATTGCGCAATGCTTGTTAAGCATGTGGTTTGACACTATATCTTGCAGGCACCTGCTGCTGCAGTTAATTACATAAATAAGTAGGAACTTTGAAAGGATTGTATTGTGCATTTTGCATACCCGGCGATGTATCTCTATCTGAAAGGCATTTGAGGAAGCTTAGGTACCCAGTAGATACAAGTGAGGTTATAGTTGTCATTACTGACATTGATAAAAAAGAAGACAATACTGTTTTGTTATTATTAAGGATGTCCGTCTCGGCATTGTTAACAGATTACATACTTTAAATTCTTTATTAATGTTTTTCATACCAAATTTTTGTGTACAAAACATTTTATTCAACTTTAAGGTTATTGAAACAATAGTTGAAAACAGATTAAATGTCGTAATGACTGTGAATGGGAATGGCACATGATAAGATCATGACTTCCCGTTTGTTCATACTAAAATGTTCAATACAATTGATGAAGAACGGATAATAATCCTAGTGTCTGTGAACAAGACCATTTAATTGTTGTAAAAAGTGTCAAATTTTGTCCGTATTTTGATTTACGAAATATACTTTCTTTTTGTTGCGTTCGTGCTTTTGTTCGATGTATTGTATACCGGAAAAATTTCGCTCCGTCTTTTTTCGCAGTTTAAAACTTCATTCCAAGCAGTTTCGAATTTGCGTTAATCGGTGGAGCTTGTAAATCACTAAATTGCATAAAAAATATTTGCGATAATTATATTTTCGCGCCTCATTCCTTTCCGCGAAAATGGCGTAAATACGACTGCCGTTAATTTCGAGTACTTTAAAAAAGTAAAAGCATTTTGAAATTAAATAACTAAAAGTGGAAAAATGCATGAAAGATGACAATGAAGCTAAAGGACCTAGTATTTCGTAAGTATCCCTGATTATTTATTTGTTCACTTAACTGAAATGAATCATATAGATGATTGTATTGGTATAACAGTCAGCTAAATATTTTTAAAAAGTATTACAATAAATAATAAGGCCCTGGTATAAAGAACCATAAAATTTAGCATATTGATTTTTGAAGTTGTAGTTTTAAGGTAGTTCGAGCCTAATAAAAATATCAGACAGAATTTTCATATTTTAAGATATTTTGTAGGTCTGAGTCCATTTGTTCAAAAAATAAAATAAAACTGATTTGTGACCGATCATCTTTTCCTGTTATCTTTTGAAAATCACGCCAAATTCTGTATTTTTCAGCAATATTTACAAAGAATATATATGTCAATTGTTTAGCTTTCATATGAAATAAATGTCAGGTAGATTTTTTATATTTTTTTATATTTCGTAGATATAACTACCTTCAGGCGACATCAAGATGTAGACAGGAATAAAAGCCCTGTCCTTGATAAACTGGAGTTTTCTATGTATCGTGTGCGTTTTTGTCACATGTACATTCACTCCATATCCTTTCACTTTTCCTATTCACCTTTATGTTGAACTGAAAAAAATTATATGTCACCGTTTGATTAAGAGTGATATTTTATATAGTTTATGAAATAGACAATATTTACGGGAAAATTGAGCTTATTCGCGGGAAAGTTTATGCCAATCTATTATGACGTCACAATACATAGGCAAATAAAGGTATATTCCTGCTTGAATACGTTGGTGAGACTGGTCGTCCATTACAACGACGTAGCCAGGAACATTTGTATCGTATTCGTTTCCCCAAAAAATTTAGATCATTTAGATCATATATATACCAACACTGTTCTTTGTAAAACATGATAAAAATATATCAAAATTCAGCCGTTAGAAATTGTAGAAAAATCCCCTAATAAGTCAATAAGATAATTTGTAATATCAAGAAGAGAATGCGAACTGTCTTGGATTAAAATAAAACTACAGACAGCTTATACACAAGGGTTAAATGACAACATCATGGGTCAAGGAAACCTTTCTCAGTGCGCTTCTATTGACATCATGGGAATTTCTTCTCCAAGATTACGCCATCGCAGGTCACATGGTAGAAGAGTAAATTATAATATCAAAACATCGTAAATATAAAAAATCTATATACTGTTTTCCAAAACAATGAGCGACAAGGTTTGTTCACAAAACTTTGTTCAATTCCTGTAACACAACTTTATAAAATCTCTTTGGAGTGTTATACTTCGTCTGTTAATAGTCCGCTCTATGAATGTTCAAAAATTATTGATGCTTTCTGTTTTCATCGACGTTATCCGAAAATCGACAAACCCGATGAGCACATAAAACAGTTCTTGAAAATTAAATACATTAATAAAGGAACTGACCTAATTGATTTTGCCGGTATTTTTCAGGATCCAGATATTCAAAAGCTTGTACCACCAAGACATGCCTGTTATTTCCTTTTCTTATAAAAAATCTACTAGAAACATTTTTTTTTCAATTACTCTTCTATCACCTTTGATGCTGATTTTGAGAAGAACTACCCTAGCAGCCGAGACTGTTCCACGCCATGACCCTTGTGGACATATATTAACGGGGAATCTTAACATCATTGTAGATAAAGAAGTTAAACAATTCTTTAGAAAAGGGCCTAAATATCGCCCACCTTCAAAAATAAACTGGCAAACATGTTTTGATATAATTAATGACGCTGTAACCAATTATTATAAAAAATGGTGCAAACGAAAAAGTGCAGACAAGTATGCTCTAAAGATTAGTGAGAACACCTGACCCCAAAAATAATTCCGAATTCAAAATGGCTAATTCTTAAATATATTACTGTTGAATATATACCCTTTTCAGGCGTTTTTCTGAGATAAATGGGGTCAAAGTTACCTCCCCTGAATAATGGTCCGAATTCCCATTTATCCCCCTTTTGACCATATAAAAAAACAATTGTACATTGTTTTCGAAAAAAGAGTGTTTGGATTATAAACCTTTGTTGTTTTATAGGTATTTCTAAAAATACATCCACTTCTGTGAATTATTTTTGCAAATATTCCCAATTATGTGCACATTGAGGTAAGATTTTTTATCACTATTTGTCCCCTAGAGGGACATAAAAAGTGAAATTCAAAAAAACTTCCGAATTCAAAATATTATTTTTTTACTTAACTATATGCACCTTTATACGATATCTTCAAAATATGAAAAACTCAGTATAGCAAACCAGGCTTTTAAGAGAACTACAAGGATTCAAAATGACAACATTGCCCTCCTCCCCTCATAAAAATTTGCTGTCACTAGAACAAAAACCGGAAGTGATGTCACTGGCTGTGCTTGTAGCACAAATACCAAACTAAAAAAGTCATATGACTGTATACGGTCTTCACTTGACTAGAACAGGACGTTGTAGGTTACACATGTCAAACCGGAAGTGGATACTTTCTTACCTACTGTCAATCATAAATACAAAAATGTCATCTACAAATTCAAATTTTGTGATATATTGTATGATAATTGGACACATTACCCCACAGGAGTCCTATTGTGAGATAAAAGAGCGTGCATGCGGGACTGGAAGTAGTTTGTATTTCCAATTGGCCATCGTTTTGACCGGAATGACCTATTATGCTGTATAATGATATATTTTGGATGGCGTTGACTAAATGAATGAGTTGATATTTCTCATATTTTCTTGTTCCAAACTTTTAGGGAGTGATCTTTATAAAATGGAAATCAGCAGTGGCTTGTTCTGGCAGTATTTCTATCACGTCTGCGTTAATTGTTAAGAAGGGGAGACTGCTATTGTTGTTCTAGGGTGAATTCTCTCTTCCCACAATTTTCAAGTTTTATTCTATCCTTTATCATTTTTTCCACTTTTCTTATCCCTTTGTGTACATTTTTTTTTTCACTACTCTATCTCTATCTTATTTAATTTTTTTTATCAAAGTTATTTTCCTTTTTGGGGCACTTTTACTGTGTTGATTTATTATTATTTCCCTTTTCCCACCATTTTTCATCATATTCGAAAGAGTTTGAATTTTTTCCGCTGTTTCCATGGCAACAGTCGCCATTTTGAAATTTCAAGACCAAAACTTGTATCTACACATGCTAAGTAATCTTCCTGTCAAATTTCAGTCATTTTGGAGCAATTTGAAAATTTCCCGCCATTTTCTGTTCCCATAGCAACGGTCGCCATTTTGATGTTTTTAAAAACAAAGTTCGTTTCTACACATACTCAGTAACATTCCTGTCAAATTTCATTCCATTCTGATCATTTTTAATTTTTTCCCGCCTTGAGCTAGCCGGCAGTTTAGCGGCGAGCACCCCTTGACCCATCTTTCAAAATTACGTACTGTTTTTTTCTCTTTTCTTTCAAGATTGTGGTCATGGAGTTAGTAGTCTACCTGTATTGGGTTTTATTCGTATGTTTATTATACTAAAGGGAAACGGGACAGATAAAGGGGAGATTTTGGTACCCATAAACAGGTTTAACCATACCGCTGGCTTTTGCTAGTGCCCGTACCAAGCAAGTCCAGCTGTCCGAAGTTCCTATCGTTGTCATCGTTTGTCTTTTGTCTTATTCGTGTTCTTCATGTGTAGTTCCATAGCAGATAGTGTCTTCACTTTCCTTTTTTTGTCCTGTACTCAAGTGGTGTCCTTGTTTCTTATTGTTTCCGATATTGGCATTGTCAATGGATTGTACGTTCTTTTGACTGACGCTTCGGTTCTCACTTACTTTATTCACTTTTGTACTTTTTGGGGCCATTTAGGGCTTACTATATGGTGTGAGGTTCCTCACTGTGTTGAAGACCGTATGGTGACCCCTAAATGATTTTTTGGATCGTTTAAGGGGGTACACCTGGGGAAGCCTAAAATTTTCCTCTCGTTTATTTATTATTTTTTTAAAAAAATTTTCAGTAATCAAACTACACATGTTCATGTCGACTTTAAGCAATTTTTAACAATTTTAACCGTCCCTTTTTATGTCTATAGGTCATCAAAGAAACCCTGTTTCTTCATATTATTTGGTCCGTTCAGGACTGTGGTGTATAAAATTGGCTCTAATTAAATTTGTATTTGATTTAAAATTATTTCAAATGCAAATTTTTGTAGTTTACACATGTGTGAAGGTAAGCATGAATAATGATAGTAAATTAAATAGTTTGAACTGAAATACATGGGTGTTCTGAACAGTATAGGCTGAAATTTTTACTCTTTTTTGATCACTATCTATTTGTAAAAAATTCTGTTGTTTAATTTTCACTAAAAACTGAGAAAAGACAGAAAACAAGTATATGTAGTATATATTAAAATTTTAGAAAATTCTACCGTCCCATTTTTTCTCAATTTACGATAAACTGGGTAATATCAACAAAATTGTGATCCTGTGCTATTAAGTATCTCCCTTGGAAAAAATTTGTGGAATTTTTTTTTACAATTTTAAAATTTTGATCGTACCTGTTGTAATGCTTCTATGTGTTTGTGTAAGTAATAAAAACGTGAAAAACAGAGTTATCTCCACCTACCCTAGGTCTACCCCGTTAAACTTTGATATGGAATATTGTGTCCTTGACATTTACCCCATTTCCTTTCTTATTCATATATTATATTTCCTTCAACGTGCAAAATTATCGTTATAATAGTTAAACAGATTAAATGTCGGATATGTTAACTGTGAATGGAAATGACACAGATAATATCTGGACTTTCAAGTTGTTAAATAGTCAATACAATTGATGACCCTAGGAAATACATCCTGGTGTCTGTGTATTAAACCATTTAACTGTTGTAATTAGTGCAAGCTTTTTTTCTGTATTTTGATTTTCGAACTTAATTTTCTACCTATTACGTCCTTGTTGGTTTAGAGGTGTACTGTAAATCTGGTACGTATCGAGTCGTCTTTTTCATATAGTTTTCAACAACCCCCACCCCAAAAAAACAAACAAACAAAAAAAAAAACAAAACAAAACAAAACAAAACAAAACAAAAACAAAAAAAAACCCCCAAAAATTCCTTTAACCCAGACTTTCATTTGCAGTTGTCGGTGGATCTTTTCAATCATAAAATTGCGTTAAAAAACTAAATACCGAAGTTACTGTGAATTTATTTTCTGCATATGCGCATTTCAACAATTAATGTCTCTTCAGTGCAGATAAAATCTAAACGTTTTGAAGACCATAAACTCAAAGATGTTTAACAACTGATAGAGAACAAATAACCAATATGATATAAATGTAATGCCAAAATCAGCTAAGGACAGAGCTTTGCATGAGGGAGATACTCCTTAGTTTTCAACAAAATTTACAAAAATTTAGATATTGTAAGGTTCAAAAAAAAAATCGGCTTTCGGGTCAGCACCGAAGCACCGACTACTGGACTGGTGAATACCCAGTTTGATGTGAGTTCACATACGCTATTGTCTTATTTTGGCTTTTCATTCCTCACCGCGAAAAAGGCAAAATTGATATTGCTGCAAATTTTTCAATGACAGTACATTAAGAAAGTCAACGTATCTTGAAACTAAAAGAACTTAACCTATGTAAGAGATTACAATGAAGCTAAACGGCCTTCTATTTGGGAATGATCCTAAACATTGATACCAAAATAAGTACTGTTTTTATTAATAAGGATGTTCTCCTTGGTATTGTCATCAGTTTACATACCATAAAGTTTTCATGTATGTTTGTCATACTTCCTTTTGGTGTATATAACATTTCATTCATACTATTATTATAATAGTTTAAGACGGATTAAATGTCGTATATTGACTGTGAATGAAAATAACACATGATAAGATCTGGACTTCCCAGTTGTTAATTACTACAATGTAAAACAATTGATGACCAATGGAAATACATCTTTGTGTCATTGTGTTAGACCATTTAACTGCTGTTAGAAGTGTTGCTTAGTTAGAATAAAATATCGTTTGTATTTTTCAGAGTTTCTGTCCCCCGTTATAAAATAAAAGCAGTAGAATAACTCAAACTCCAAAGACATGACCAAAACGAGAACACAGATAAAAATGACGAAAGACAGCTACAAAGCACAGAAATAAAAACACAACATTCAAAACCAAGGCACTCATAATGTGAACTCGCATCAAACTGTGAGTGATATCAGTTGCTTCGGTACGTTTACACCACTCGTCACACTGTAAGTGAGTGAAGCTAGGAAAATGTGAAAATCGTTATAGTCAATTCCGGGAAGACGTGAATCTAGCTGAAGATGTCCGCTTCATTTGGGACACTGACACATCGTATCTTTCAATGAAACTATGGTGACGGCCATGGAATTTCTTGAGGGCTGAATTTCACATAAGCTAAACAAATCCTTGACTAAGCACACTTTGGGACAGTGATTTAACTCTGTTAAAAAGGCACTGTACAAAGTATATGCTTGACGGCAACGAATTAACAGTGAAATGTAAACTCCGTTGACTGGAGAAGTAGGTATATTGCTGCTAAGAAAGAAAGAAAGATTTCACGATTGGGAAGTCAAATCATCACGCTTGTCATAAAGCTTAGATCTCAAATGTTCATATTCGACGATACACAACAAAACTTCTGGGTACGAAGCTAAAATAGGTGTATCAGTTGTTTCTTTAATTTCCAGCTCATTTGGATAGATCTGATGTAAATATTCCTTAAATTTTAAATTATTAAGAGAAAGCATATCGTGTATGTAGCGGAAGCTGAAATTAATGGACTCAGCTAAATGTTTTTTTTTGTTTTCTTCATGTAAACCCTTGTAAAAACTTTTTGACTTGCGTCAACAATATTTGTTGATGAAAATAGCTTACGCCACCCATTCGCGTAAGTAAATAGTACTTTTGAGACAGAAGTTATTTATGTTTGCTATGCATTTAATTCAATTAAAAAGACAAGTGCAACATCTTTGTAATGTAATAAAAGGGAAAAAAACCAAGTTACAGGATTTTGGTATCAAGATGTTTTGTTTTTTTAACATATTAGGCGAGAAGTTTAGGCGAATGACTGGCAGCAGCTACGGGAACAAATAACAAATTGTAAAGAAAATATGAATGCCATGGAAGACGTGTCTTATCGATGGCTTCGAGCTCGCAATATTGACATTCTCAAAAGATAATTATGAGTTTTAAAGCAATATACAAATCCCAGCAATACATCTATTTCCATGAAGCGATGTCATTGTTCTTGAGACAATTTCTGAACACGAACATACTTTCGAATTTTGGCCTTTTTATTTTTTATATTTTCAAATTGTTATTTTGACCACCTGGTTAATGTGCCCAATCTCTATGGTTTTATTATGCCAAGTTATCTTACTTTTGACTCGATGAGTGCCATGTGTTTGTTTAAGAGTTGTGATCGTCGTCTCTTTGACTTTTTGCCGGGCAACGTTTGACAGCAATTGTAGAGAACAATTTTCCGGTTAATTTTATGTTTGTTGACGATCCCACATCCAAATGGGTAAAGTAACATGGATGTAGCATTGCTCGACATCAAGTATTGAATTCCGCTAAAACTGGTGCAAGGGTCGTCTTAAACCTACTTTGAGGTATGAGCAACGCTAATTGCTGAAGGCCTCGTGGTGACTTCAACATGAAGAACAACAATAAGATCCTTATTCAATTCCTTTTTAAACCAAGCATTACCTTCATTTCCTCTCATTGCTCATTATGATCCCCGTATTCGTTGGCGCTATGTAATAAAGGAAAGGCAAATAATAGAATAATTGTTTTACAGAGAACGAATGAAACAAATGTTTTCTCTTTTCTGTTTGCAAAATTTAGCTCAAAATAATTGGATTAACATAATTGTTTGAAAAAATATTTAGATGTTTTGTTTTAATTTGATATTAATTTGATTGAATTGTTGCGAAATGATCGGAATGTATTTCGTAGATATAAGAGACAGCTGATTTTTTTGACAACTACCAGTCATATTTGTATTGATGAAATGAATGAAATATTTATAATTAACAAATTTTTTAAATCTGAAATCCCCCTTTTCTGATTACAAAAGGTCAATATCTCATTGCGGATAATCACTTACTATTTGAATAGGAAAATAAGGGTTATTGTTCTATACACGTAAATAACGAGGAAGCTTAGGACACCAACATTAACAAAATGAAGAGGTTTATGAATTTCTGTCAAGTTCATTTATAGTTAACTTTACAAATCCTTTAATAAGCATCTTCCTCGTCAGATTACCTGCGCTAATTTGATTATCGCAACCCCACTAGAAGCACAAAAGGCCCATTTTGTTTTATGAAGTACAAAAAAGCATAGTTTACCGTTACTGAAGTCTCACGGTCCGTTTAAAGATACAACTCCGAAACAGAGAACAGACATGTTGAAGTATGTAGTGAGTCCGGTTACCCTGAACGGATAATTATATCATTCCATGCATGCTTGTCTAACATGTAAAAACAACGGCAATACAATACCAAAGGAACAAAGCACATGAACATTACGTATATCAAAAGCTCAGAGACAAAACAAAAACGTAAATTTTGACCACCAAAGACACGATGCAATCGAAAATACAAAAACATCAGAAAAAAACCCTTAGGGGACGACCATTTGATTCTGAGGGAGGCCTGGCAGATTTTGTAAATAAATATTCTGCCCAGAAAAAGTTGGAAATAAATAATCTGGCCTGCACATCCAAGAAAATAAATAATCTGACCTTGGATTTATTGATACGATATGATTATGTTATTGAAAATAAAAATTTTCGCTGCGAAGCGGTGAAAAATAAATATTCTGGCCCGCAAAATTTTGAAAATAAATATTCTGGCTTGACCAAATTTGCCAGCCCCC
>MJUU01062527.1:48374-76306 GCA_002080025.1 Modiolus philippinarum
TTAAAATTAAAGAATTATCAGTGTGAACCCTCCAGATATCCGAGACTACTATCGTGTGGTCCAGAAGGATGGGCATGCGCTCATCAAATGTGCCAGTGAATCAATGCAAGTTAAATTCAAAATCGGTGTTGTCAAATCCACTAAAACGTGGATCTGGTAAAAGTATTGTCTGAGTTTTTATTTGTGAGACCCACACGTTGATATCTCTCTAATATGTCATGATGATGAAAATAGAACATCTGAAAAATCTGAACATATTCTTTTCACAACACTACGTCTGAAAATCAGTCCAATGTTGTTAAATTTGCAGTTTTGTATCAGCAATTTTTTTGTAGTTTCCTGNNNNGAGACTACTATCGTGTGGTCCAGAAGGATGGGCATGCGCTCATTAAATGTGCCAGTGAATCAATGCAAGTTAAATTCAAAATCGGTGTTGTCAAATCCACTAAGACGTGGATCTGGTAAAAACATTGTCTGAGTTTTTATTTGTGAGACCCACAGGTTGATATCTCTCTAATATGTCATGATGATGAAAATAGAACATCTGAAAAATCTGAACATATTCCTCACTGAGAAGTTTCTGAATTTTGTTTACTCTTTTCACAACACTACGTCTGAAAATCAGTCCAATGTTGTTAAATTTGCAGTTTTGTATCAGCAATTTTTTTGTAGTTTCCTGTCCAGGACTCGACGAACACTTCGTCCACTCGGCTACCTATGCTATATATAATGCAAATTATGGTAAAGATTTGTGCACAATATCACACATATTAAATATGTGCATATTAAATGGACCATGTTCAACATCGTCGAAACTTTTTAGTATATTTCACAATAATTTAGACGCGACGGCTTCATTTGTACTATATTTGACCAAAAATGGAAATAAAACACAGTTTCGCATGTGACACAAGATCAAACTATGTGGAATATTTCGTTCATTCCGCATTACTTGTTTTTGTTTTATTATTGTACTGAGAAAAAGAGGTTTTTCTTGATTAAGGTATCAATAAAATCTATAAACTATTTAGAAAATAAATTCGAAAAACTGGTAAAAAGCCCAAGTTGCATGATGAACAGTAAATTTTGTTACTGTACTCGTATCAGCAGCATGATTATCCAACAGTATTGAAAGCCAAATTCAAGAAATAGTCACAAAGAAGTGATCACTACCACAGATATCAAAATAGGACGCCAAATCAATTACCAAAGACATTATGCGATGCAATATACGGAATGAAGCCTCAGCATTTTCAGTGGTTAGAATTTCGA
The DNA here is from genome assembly GCA_002080025.1 of Modiolus philippinarum. NCBI lineage: Eukaryota > Metazoa > Mollusca > Bivalvia > Mytilida > Modiolidae > Modiolus > Modiolus philippinarum. Next base: position 49,647 of record MJUU01062527.1, read on the forward strand.
TGAAAACAGTAAATTTCTATAATAAAACGCAAATTATTTTTATCCATGTCAGACAAATCTGACTTCTGTGCTAGTTGGTACCATCGGAGACCTTTTGTCAACCAGGAATTGCATCGACCCAATGGTTTCAAAATCCGAAAATGGCCAAGTCGCACAACAAACGGCAAATTCTGTTATGCAAGGAGTAACTCCTCATCAGCAGCATTATAACCAAGCAATTTCGAAAGCCATAATCCAAAAATTGAACAAACAAAACAATTCTATCAAATATAGATCTGTTAGGAACCATTCTATTAAATGTGATGTTAAATTGTCTTTTATTTTAAAAAGAAAGTTCCAAATAGGTTTGCATGATATCAATAAGATGTTTCATATAATTTACTTAAAGTGTTCAACATTTTCTACAACTTTTATCCATTACTGAATGAATAAAACTACCACAATTCTACTTAAATTTGTACCCTAAGATGTATAACTCTAAAGAAATGTCGAGGGTTTTTTAAGTGCGATTGCTTGATTCTTTAAAATATTAAATAAAGAGATATACATAATTAATTAACATGAATGATCATTAATGACAAATTATTAGTTCTAAGAGAAGAACAATACAAAACAAGACGTTCAAATAAAATGAAATGGTTATTTTGAGACAAAATTCGATTGTTATCAATCCTTTATCATAATTGGGCTTAACATTCTATAGAAAAAAGATTGAACTTTAAATTTTCAGTTCCTTACTGCTAATTAGAGGCTGTTACTATTTTTTTTGTAACCAGGAAAATCCGTCTGGTAATTATTCATTCAACAATTCGACTGCCAAAATTCCTACTAAAATTTGCGAAAATTGTTACTCCATATGCATGGAATATATAGAAATGTTGGTTACAGATATTCAAAACATGAGTTTTTTACAATTTATTGAATTCTTAAAAATGCATTACATATTATTCTAACAAATTTTCGGTAACTGAATGTTTTTTGACAGATTTATCTTAAAGACTTTTGATCATATATCTTTTATACTGCTTAAAGTAGTGTAAATTAAGTCAATTAATTACCAGACCATCAACTTTTAAAATTAACAATGATAAACATTGAAGGAATAAAGAGAAGAGTATAGAGTTACATGATTAGTCTGGCGACAGCCATATCTTTCATATTTAATATATAAGGTTACGACTGAACCGTAACTACTTCCTTATTATATGAGCCTTTCAAATATTTGCGAAATAATTTTTGATTATATTATCTTATTTTTTGACTTCTGTTACATACAATAAGGGAATATGATAATAAAATCAGGAGCTCGGGCCCTGGGGCTCGGACCTTTGTCACATGTACAACTAACGTATTCACTTAAGTTTTTTTCTCTTTCTGAGGATTGTTAAAGCAAATTATGTCATTTGTTTACTTACATTTTAACCAACAATATAATGATTGCGATATATTATTATCATTTTGACGAGTTAGGTCTCAACAATTATTCAGAAACATATTGCAAAGTAAATCACATTCCAAGTTTTAGAATGCAAATAAGAGATAAAAAGAGTAAAGAAAGGTATAAAGATTCAGAAGGTCTTAATAGTTGTGCCCAACGCATATCATATAGAAAACCAAAAGAAATCCAAAGTACTAGATGGTAAATAAGTGATATGAAGAAACGAAACTTAAGACTAACAAGAGGCCAATGGCCACGTAGCTGGACGGGCAAAGGCTTTTAGTATTAAGATGATAAGCCACAACCATAGTTTGCAATATGTCTACACTTAACATATAGTTAAATCAGAATAGTAATAGTAGTCTAGCAATTGAAATTGGTAGACATAAAAACTTTGCTCTAGAAGACAGAATTTGTCAATTTTATAAATTGGAAATTGAAGATGAATTACATTTAATATGTAGATTTGCTCATTTATCTGACACACGTACAGAATTTTTTAATAACCTATCCAATATTGTTCCACGTTTTGTTCAATTGTCTGAAGAAGAGAAATTAAAATTTATTTTATCAAGTAATGATTATGATATTAATACGTTGTGCTTGGAAGGTGTAAGTAAACTATACAGAATAAGAAATGAGAAATATTTGTGTCTCGTTTGTGTACCCACGTTTGTGTACCAGTTAATAAATGTACTTTCAGCCTCCTCAGCCATAACTATATCAATATATATATATTTATATATGTCTTTTTTCTCATATAACTATTTTTTGTAAATATTTGTTTGTTGTTTGATGTATTTTGTATCTTCCCAATAAACACATTAACGTTCTGAAAACGTTCCACGAATGTTACCGATTCGTTGCAAGAACGTTCTGGCTTAACGTTGTTGGAACGTAAAAGTGTAGACTACCAGATAGGTTGTGGGAACGTTATGTAGAACGTTACGAATAACCAAACCAGAACTAATATGAAACCTCAGATAACCAATTTGGAACCATTGTACAACCTTGTATAACCCACCTGGAACCTGTATAAAACCATGTATAACCATTCTGGAACCTTTATTTAAACCTTTGTACCTTTTTTTAATATTTCTTGTTTCACCAATTGCATAACAAGTGACGTGTATCACTATAACAAGCAGTTGAAGCTCTTGCTGTTAAGTAGATGTTATAGTTTGATGCAGGTCACAAGATGAAAAAGGCTAAAACATGAAACATTCTTTTATTTATTTCAAATATTATGCCAGGTAAATGTGACAAAGATCCACTAAAAAAATCAGCAATATAGCTAAAAAAAATATGTTTGATGCATATACAATTGTTGCTATAAAGTTGTTGTCGTTGTATATATCCATTTACAATTGGTATCAAACACATCTCTTTGCTTTCTTATATTTTTTTTACTGGTGAATTTAATTATTAAATAATATACTTATTTTATACAGGTTTTAGAACTTTTAGAACCTAATGTGTATTTCACTCGTACTAGAAAATTTATTTACTTTTTTATGCTCATGAATCAAATTTATACATGTAAATTAACACATGTTGATAAGATGTTAACCCCACTGTGCCTTAATACACACATGTAATTGTATGTTTATTCGAATACAATTTAACACAGGCAATACTTGTTTAATAAACAAAAAATTCATTTTCTTTCTAGTATTTTCTTATATAATTATTATACTGATAAATAAATATGTGTGTCACTTGAAATGCATGCATAAAAACAATGTACAGTGGTACACAAATCCATCCTTATTAATCATACACACATATCTTGCAACAGTCGCTAAATTGATTAAAACCAGAGATATATTATGTCTATGTTAAACTATGAATATATTATAAACATATGTTGTTTTTTTTCTAAGTTTTCAAGTATATTAAAAACAACATTACTCACATTTCTTCATTATCAATGAATCCTGTGCGTTGTATGTTTTGAATTGGCGGTTAATCAACAGCTGACCTCTAACCTCTTATCTTCATCACTAGAGAAATTATATTCGGGAAGTATACAGTATCCAGATGTGTGTGAACTTTTATAAGATATAGTTTTGCAAATGTGTTTTTATATCTATGTTTTGTACACATATTTCCGTTATTGCAGTACAATTTTTGTTTTAAATAAGATATATAAAATGATAATAAATAAAATAAGATAGAATACAAAATACATTATTTAAATTTAAGGTAAGCAATGAGCACAGATATTATACTTACACTGATAAAATACGGGAATATGGGAAATTTGATATAGTTTCTTACGAGTTTTGTTTAAAAACATTTTATGACGATGCTCGAACGTTTCAACAACGTTCCTGTCAGAACGTTAGAAAATTAGTTTAAAAAACATTCTTACAACGTTTTCATTACAACAAAACCAAAACATCACCTTCCTGTAACGTCTTATTTTTACGTTCCTAGCATGTTATGTTGTAACGTTACTGAAAAACGTTATCATAACGTTGTCATAACGTAAAAGTAAAATATTACCTTGAGAAAACCAATCCAAAACGTTGTAATAACGTTATGTGTTTATTGGGTTGTATTGTGTATTGAATACAATCCTTTGGATTATTTATCAATAAATATTTGATTTGATTTGATATAGTTCATGGTCAGATTAGCCGTGAAAGAAAATGAAATGATTTGCAAGTTTTGGTTAAAATAAAAACAATTGCAAATATTTAAATTTTTGAAGTACACATTTACACACATATGTTCTGCAAAGTTTGACAACCTAGACATTTGAATTCGATTATGTCAATCTGACCTATGTTGTAGAAAAATAATTAGTTAAAAATTAAAAATAAACAACCGCTCAGCTCGTCATACTTTCAAAACTGTAAAAGCTTTATGACCTCTAATGATATGAAATAAAATTCTATTTCTCACTAGAATCAATCGATGTAATTAAAATCTAAAAATTATCATCTGTGCAACAATGTGTGATTTTAAACCATATGGTAATTTGATATTATTTAATTTAAGCCATTAATCGTGTTAGAAACCTTCACCTGTCGTTTACCACGCGTGTTGTAGGAGACTGACAGAGAGTCGAACTGATTAAACTAATGAAAGTGATAAACACACAAAGATTGACACAACCAAGGCGGAGCGAATCCAAAAAATACAAATTAATTAATAAAAAATCAGTACCGTATCCAAATGTTCTGAAAATCAATAGGGTTCTGTCTAATGCCAAGCCGACATAGAATCTCAAAATTTGTGGCATAACTTGCATTCTTGCAAAGGTTATCGTTTATACATCAACTTTAAAATCGGGTGATCCCCATAGCTTGATGGGCTCCGCCCATCCAGCTAAAAACCAGATAAAGTTACAGAAAAGGATACTACCTATAATACATATTTCATACAGACTAAAATAAAACCAAAATAAAAATGCATTTGCATAATTAAAATGGATATTTGTCTGTCTGTTTATTTATAGGATATTTGAGTTTTGAATTCTGATTTTTATCATAAAGCATGTCACATTGTTATTGGGTATCCATTTATTACCCACAGCAATGGTGTTTTATATGAAAAAAAAAAACATCAGATTTTACATTACTGTGTGATTTACACTGCTAGTGCTTTAGTTTTGTGGCGTTTTTGTTCTTTTTTGTTTGTTTGTTATGTCTTTGTCATACTGTCTCAATTCGTGTTGCTGTGAATTGCCGTGATTTTGGATTTATGATTTTAGAATTTCCCCTTTCCTCGTTCTTGCTTCGGTATTCGTTTGCCGATGTATTATTATTAGATATACGGAAGGACAAATAAATAAAGCCACGACTGATTTAAATATCCAGAATAAGTACATAAATAGTAACACCTTCATGGACAACTTCACACAAAAACAAATTTAACCTCAAATTACTATATTTTATTTCTGGTGATGATACCTTTAAATTACCGCCTTCAAACATGAAAAAAATATTTGAAATTTAAATTGTAATGTATTACTAAATCAGCCAATAGAAAATTGAGTTAATACAACCAACTAGATACTTAGTAAAATAACAATTATATAAAAATCATTCTTCCGAGTTGTGGCGGTACAAAAACATATACTTAAAGCTGTTTACACGATAGATTTCCCTCATTTTCCTCTGGGTACTACATATCCTTGCTTTGATTTCATTGACCGATTAACAAATGTTCCTTATACAAATTCGAAGCATAGAAATACCGGACTGGTTTTCCATCGGAAGGCAGATATTTTTTTTCTTATTTGCCTCAACTAGGCAAACATACCCTTAATCTATATCATTCATCTAGTTATGTATTTCGACATGAATAAAAATTGGGTGTAAAAAAAATAATGAAAAAGAAAGAAAAATCAAAACATAGCAAACCCCGCAAAACAGGAAAAACAACTCTAAAAACACCACTACAAAAAAGACAAAAATAATAATAATAATAATATAAAATAAATAAAATAAATAACTAAAATTAAAAAAAATCAATAAAGTAAAAACAAAACAATAAAAACACCAAAAAAATATAATAAATAAATAAAAACCCAAAACAATACAAAAATAAAATAAAATCATACACACAAAAAATAAATATGAAAGAAAAGAAAAAGTCAAAAACAAAAATATATATTAAAAAAAAAAGAACAAAACAACAAAAAAAAAAGCAAACATCAAGCAAATGTAAAAAAAAAAACTTTGTTATTATCAATGAAAAAAGGGAAAAACAACATGCTTTGTTTTGGGTCGTTTTAACCTGGATATGGGATGTTGTCTCCTTGACATTTACCCCATTTCCATTTTTTTTCATATATAATATTATTATATTTTTTTCTCAAGAATAGAGTCACGTTCGTTTTCAAATTTCCTGTTTAGTAAGGGTTAAAAGACGACAGTGGCTCCCTTGATAAACAACACAAGTCAATGTACAAACTTTTACTGAAACAAGCTACAATATAAATACCATAATGTATTTTGGGTTTCGTTCTTTATCTGTGTAGGTGAAAAGGTATTCAGTTTATCTTTCGACTTCATCTCTGTATCTACGGATATAATTAGATGTTTCGAATGCTGAACTAGATTTTTGTATGATTTGAGCCTGATAAATCTAAAACAAAATCATTTTTTGCAAGAAAAATGATTTTTTTCATCTCCAAGTTTGCTGGTTACCTTGTCTTCCGATCACTGTGTTGCTTATGTTTAATGTTCAGTATTATTTGCACCAGCTTGACAGTCTTCTTAATCATTGTCTTATTTATGTTTCTTGATTGTAACTATTGAAATACATGTATAAGACTTTTGAGAGACCATGAAACATAAAGTAAATGAATAAGGACAAAAAAATGGAATAAAAACAAACAAATATGAACCAATTGGAAAGCTAAAATTTGATTGAGATAGAGCTTTGCTTTGAGATACTCCCTTTTTAAAACAAAATTTACAAAAATTTAGATACTGTTAGTTTTTAATAAAAATCGACTTTCGTTAAAGCATCGCACCGTACTACTGACTACTAGGTAATGTATATTTATAACCAAATTAAAAGTACGTGTTCTAAGAGGTGGAAAATATTTGTCAAATTCGAACAATTTCTTTTATTCGTCTCATTCTAGTTTCTTACCTTATTGCTTTGCGTTTGAGTCATTGTTTTGCGTACTTTGTAGTAAGGTGATTTTATTTTAAGTTGTAACTTAAAAATTGAGTGTAAATTATACTGACAATGTCTGCTCCCCTAATACTTCGAAGCTTTAATTCCATTTAGAATATATGGGGTAATAATTTCACAAAAGAATCGTCAAAAGCTAAAGTCAGGTAGACAAATAGACAAAACAGGTACAAAATTACTGGCAAAATTCTCAACCGCAATGGTCTTGACTTGGTACAGGATTTTATGGCGCACCAAAAATCCGCTTATATTGCGGTAGCAACTCAACAACACTTGATATCGAAAGGTCTTAAATAGTAAAAAGAAATGTTCAGCCCAGTATCAAGTAAAAAATTAATATTGAATCTCAGTCCAGACCGAACTGATATCTAAAATTTGAAAAGAAAGGAAATGGGGTAAATGTCAAGGAGACAACACCCCATCTCCAGGTTAAAAAGATCCAAAACGAAGCATCTGGTGGACACCGTACGGTCTTTAACACAGTGAGGAACCTCACATCATATAGCAAGCCCTAAATGGTCCGAACAAGGTAAAAAAGGAATAAATCAATGGAAACAAATTACATTCAACAACTTGAATATCAAGAAACTAAAAATTTATTAGAAGGCAAGGAATAACCAATAACCAACATATTCCTGACTTGGGACAGGTGCAAAATCGTCGCATTAGAGTTAAACTGATGTATGTGCCAAAACTACAATTTTTGGGAAAATGGATTTGAAATTTTTGGAACTGATATCTTTTCAGCTGTTGACAGCAAGACCTCAGGTTTAAGTTTGAAGGTAGAAGGTGTCTTGCCGAGAGTAGAAATCCCGCTTTTTAAAAAAAACGTTAAAAACTAGAAAATTCAAATTTTCATTTGGAAATAGAACATTTTGCAAAGATTTTACTTATTTTGCCTTAGTATTAAATGTAATGTGATATAAAACACTTTAAAACTTAACATTTATTGTGCATGTAAATAGAAAATGTAGTAAAACATGGATATTCATTAAAAAATTATTTCTTGTGATAATTGAATGAAATATACAGAATCGTACTGTTAAACAAACATATAAAAGGCTAGATTACGTTTTACACTTTTAACCGTTTTCCTAATTAATTGTATTCAGTTTTTATTTTTGTTTTCAGTTTTTGTTTTTTTAATACAATAAAACGATCCTTTTCCGTCAAAAAATACCTATAGGGCGCATGACAATTCATTCATTCATCCAGAAGAAAAGCAAATATTGTTTACTGTATCCCATACCTTTTCACATTTAATTGAAGAAAACTTCAACATTCACTTTCAACCAAATGGATTTTTTGGGAACAAATGAGGTAATGAAAAAATGTAATTGGTCTTTGAGAGTTTCAGGGAAATTGTTAAAATTGCAATCACATTTTTGAATTCTAGAATTCAGAATTATGACGGGCAAGAGCTCTGATTATATATACATGTACTAAAATATAAAAATCTTAAAATCTTCAACATTTTCAGGAAGCTTAATGAATCAAAATTGAGAAAGCTTATTGCACATCTACGGTATATATGCAACAATTCTACACAGGAATTCACTGAAATTTGAATAAAAATAGGAGTACATGACGAATGCCAGGTGCTTGAATTGACATCTTGTGTCCTCCTATTTGCAGCAAAAGCTATTCAAAATCGAAAACTTTTTGCGTATCGACAAAGTGGTATGCGATTTTTCTATTACTGCAAAACTGAACCCATAAATGCAAAATCGTAGAATGTTTGCATGTTAAGCGAAAACATGATAAACGGACGGAAAGACAAAACCAATGACACTGAATATCCCAGAATTTGGGGATAATGAAATTGATTACACACAGTCTACGTACACGCTTCATGTACTTTAAAGATATGTAAACTTCATTACTGCTTTTTAGTTTTATTAACTAAGGTACTGAAATATTGTTTGTTTATTAAAAGCATACACTGTTTAATCTTTTTGAAATCCCAAAGTTTCTGTTTACGGAGGTATTATGGTATTTTTTTCAAATTTAAGTGCTTGAAGTTTTAATAACCCTTAATGACAATTCCACTTACTCAGACTCAAATGACAATGTATAGAACATTTGCACTGGATTGCGCGGTGAATCCGAAGTACTTTTTGTGACAATTCTTAAGGATACTTCCAGTAACTAAGGCTCAGCCGAACTTCTGTAAAACACTTGCATTAGCTGGACTGTGTTTATTAAAAACTACGTTCGTTTCATTTTTGTACAGGGCACACGAGTAAAATTCAAAGATCAGAGCTCTACAGAACCCTAACTGAATCAAAACGATGGTTGTTAATGCAAACAGCTCGACAGAATAAATATAACTCCTGCTCAGAAAGATACCTACTTTTCACTCTGCTGAACATGCATGCAAATATAAAAACCTTTGGGCGCTGAGTCACCTTATGATGTTTACCTTAGCTTACTGCAAAGCCATGTAACAAACTTCTCCAAAAGACTGAAAAAATATACGTGATTTAAACCTTGGAATAAAATAATTAGACCTCCCCCTTTCACTTAAACAAATATATGGGCTTAATGGGATCAATTTGTATGTCTCTCGAGTTTTGTAAATATTTGAAATCATATTTAAATATTACAAAAGTCATCTAACTTCAAGATTAAGTCATAAAATGTAAAATTTATAACATTCCTGTCTAAATCAATGTTAATTCAAAATATATATACAAAAGCTATATGCTTTGCAGTTCATTTCCTTGAAAATTAAAATTATTTATCTCCTTATAGCTCCAAATTATAGATAACTTAAGTTATTTTGATTATAATTTTGTTTGAGTACATGTAAAAGAAACGTTGATCTAGCCTTTTCACTGCAAAATAATTTCTTAAACTTAAGAAAAATATCTTTAAAAGCACAATTATAGGACAAAGCTAATCTGAATCGTTTATACTAGTATGATTGGCTATCTTTTGTTACATGGCATCGATACAGAACATTGATTGGTTTAGAACATGAAACAGTTTAATACTGAATTCAAATCCAGTTTGGAGATAGATCATTTAATTATTGTTTTTAGCTCTTAAATGACAGCAGATGGGACCTTGAGATTTTTTTTGGAGATAGAACATGGACTTTATAGTAAGTTTGCCACGTCAGCTGAAATTTTGTAAAAATGGAAATAGATCACTTAAATTCTCATGTGACGAAATTGCGGTGGGGTTAAACTCGTTTTCTTGGATCCAACCCCCCCCCCCTATGTAAAAACAACTTTTTAATGATAGTATGAGACAGAATGTTTGAATAACAAGGCGGTCACGGAGATTATGTCTTATGAGAAAGTCTCTGCATAATTTTGTGCTCGCTCCCACATAACGAGACGTTTGAATATTACTGTTCATATTAAGAAAATTGATAATTTTGAAATTAAAGTCGTCCCTTTTTTCGTAAATTTTTAGTACTGAGATAACCATTTTTGAGATGTAAGTCCTAAAAGAATTAGATCAAACGGTTTCTGGTTTCTGTTACACAATTAGCAATAATACATTTTGTATGTCTTATCATCGTGTAAATATTATTTAGAAGACCATCAAAAAGTGGAAGATACAAACGAAATAAACTTCACTCCTCTAGTTGCTGACCTTATTTCTTTATTTGTGAGACACTGCTTTGCGAATGTTGTAGTAAGCTAATTTTAATTTTATGTTAGAACTCGACATTTGAATGTCTGCCCCACTAATATTCAAAACTGATAGCATTAGCTCTATTTAATTTCAATATATTTCATTAAAGCAACTAAAAAATACCAGAGGTACACAGATATTTTCTATATTCTGCTTATAGTACATATTGCATACAGACTGAATTTAATTAACAGTGAAATAATACGGAGTAAATGCACATGAGAACAAGAGTTGTCAGAGGACAACATAGCTCGCCGGGGATTCCAGTAACCTCAATGCACAATAAATTCGAAAGTAATAGAAAGCTCTCCTCACAAGAAAGTCACATATCAAATATAAACACGCTATCACTACACAACTTAATTCTAGAAGCAAGTCTAAGGTTTTTTAAAAATTGCCCTTAGGGCAATATCAAGGTCAAAATGTCTACAACTATGGTACCATCAGAAAGCTCTCATCGCAAGAAAGTCACATACAAAATATGTACACAATATCACTAAACAACTTAATTCTAGAAGCAAAGTTTAAGTTTTTAAAAAAATTGCCCTCGGGCAAGGTCAAGGTCAAAATGTCTACAAATATGGTACCACAAGAAAGCTCTCATGATAAGGAAGTTACATACAAAATATAAACACCTACCACTAAAGGACAACCTTCTAAAGGCAAGGTTAGAGTTTTTTTTTAAAAAATGCCCTCAGGGCAAGGTCAAGGTCAAAATGTCTACAAATATGGTACCACAAGAAAGCTCTCACCATAAGGAAGTTACATACAAAATATAAACACCCTACCACTAAAGGCCTACCTTCTAGAGGCAAGTTTAAAGTTTTTTACAAATTGCCCTAAGGGCAAGGTCAAGGTCAAAATGTCTACAAGTATGATACCAGAAGAAAGCTCTCATCATAAGGAAGTTACATACCAAATATGAACACCCTATAACTAAAAGCCTACCTTATAGAGGCAAGGTTAAAGTTCTTTTAAAAATTGCCCTCAGGGAAAGGACAAGGTCAAAATGTCTACAAGTATGGTACCAGAAGAAAGCCCTCATCATATGGAAGTTACATACCAAATATGAACACCCTACCTCTAAAAGCCTACCTTCTAGAGGCAAGGTTAAATTTTTTTAAAAATTGCCCCCAGGGCAAGGTCAAGGTCAAAATGTCTAGAAGTATGGTACCATCAGAAAGCTCTCGTCACAAGGAAGTCACATACCAAATATCAACATCCTAACTCTTCAGGTCTCAATTCCACAAGCCAGGTTAAAGTTTTGCTGACGCCGACGCCGGGGGTATGACAATAGCTCTCCGGACATTCGTCCCGGCGAGCTAAAACTAGAAGCAAGAATAAAGTTTTTAAAAAAATTGCCCTCAAGGAAAGGTGAAGGTCCAGATGTCTCTAAGTATGGCACCAGAAGAATGCTCTCATCATAATGAAGTTACATATCAAATATGAACACTCTACCACTAAAAGCCTACCATCTAGAAGCAAGGTTAAAATTTAAAAAAAAATTGCCCCCAGGGATAGGTGAAGGTCAAAATGTCTACAAATATGGTACCACTAGAAAGCTCCCATCATAAGAAAGTTACTTAGCAAATATAAACACCCTACCACTAAAAGCCTACCTTCTAGGAGCAAGGTTAGAGTTTTTCAAAAATTGCCCTCAGGGCAAGGTCAAGGTCAAAATGTCTACAAATATGGTACCAGAAGAAAGCTCTCATCACAAGGAAGTCACATAGCAAATATAAACACACTAGCACTAAAAGCCTACCTTCTAGAGGCAAGGTTAAAGTTTTTTCAAAAACTGCCCTCAGGGCAAGGTCAAGGTCAAAATGTCTACAAATATGGTACTAGAAGAAAGCTCTCATCACAAGGAATTTACATACCAAATATCAACATCCTACTTCTTCAGGTCTCAATTCCACAACCCAGGTTAAAGTTTTGCTGACGCCGACGACGCCGACGCCGACGACGCCGGGGGTATGACAATAGCTCTCCGGACATTCGTCCCGACGAGCTAAAAAGTCTCTATATTTACATGTTGAAACCAAGCAATGATTTTGTTTTTGTTCTTCATCGTGAATTTAACCCAAATACATGGGCTTATATACAACATTTAATACGATTTTTGTGCATATACATGCTGTTTTACTTTTCGAATTGCGTGTTTGATTGTTTAGAATTTCATTCTCTTATTGGTTACGCATTAATTAACATCATGCTGAAATAAAAACATCAAATACATCGGCAAACAAATAGAGAAGCAAGAAAAGGAAAGGGTAAATTCTAAAATCATAAATCCAACATCACGGCAATTCACAACAACACGAATTGAGACAGTATCACAAAGACAAAAAAAAAAATAAACAAAAATGAACAAAAACGCCACAAAACTAAAGCACTAGCAGTGTGAACCCCTATAAAAACTGAGGTATCATCAGGTGCTCCGGAAGGGTAAGCATGATCTGCTCCACGAGTGGCATCCGTCACACTGCCAGTGAAAAGTCCGGTTTTGTCACAATCGATGTAAGTCAGTCCGGTAACAAACTCTGGATCTACCCAAAAATATCTGTTCTCATTTGTGAAACAGAAACATTGTAATGGTCTGTCAAATCGTGGTGACGACCGTAAAACTTCTGTAGTGACAATTGCAACAGTGACAAAACGAACATTTCAGTATACATTTTGCAAGACATTTGGATGACACAAAATAATAAAATACTGATCTAAAATAGGTGTATTAATAGTAACACCGTCGCCCACAATTTCACAAAAATACAAATCTAGTCTACAATTACGATTTATTATTGTTCACGATGATCCCTTCAAATTAGTGTATTCCAATAGAAAAAAATATGACATTTAAATAGATTATCAGCCAATAACAGTATATTGAGTGTAGGACAATTATATTAGCCCATTTTTTAGCAAATCGTGTTGAGAACAACGTAAGATTAAATTAGGTAAAACGATAGATTTCCCTTAGTTTGCTGTATTTCAATGGTTAAAAAACGTTCCTTCTCCAAAGCATGTTAAGTATAAAATCACCGAATTTTCTACAGAAGCAATATTTTACAATTTTACGTATAGGTTAAAAAGGGGAAATAATGTCTTAATTTATAATTATATTTAATTAAATTAACATTGAAAGGATATGGAGTAAATGCCCGTTAGCGAAAGTCTGTACAAATGCATGAACAAATTTTAATGTTGTTTTCTCTTTTGAATTTATTATAAATGATTTATAATTGCCTAAACAAATTTACGATACACTAAAAACTAAAAAATCAAAACGAACAGCATAAAAAAGCTAAAACACAAAAGGGCAAAAGAACGGTGGCAGATTTAGGACATCCAATTATTTTTTTTATCTCGTTATAACGAGAAACTATGTCGTTATAACCAGATACCATCTCGTTATAACGAGATACTGTGTCGTTATAACAAGATGTTATGTCGTTATAATGAGAAACTGTCGTTATAACGAGATGCTATGTCGTTATAACGAGAAACTATGTCGTTATAACGAGATACTATCTCGTAATAACGAGAAACTATGTTGTTATAACTAGATACTTAGTCATTATAACGAGATCTTATGTCGTTATAATGAGATACTTGTCGTTATAACGAGAAACTATCTCGTTATAACGAAATACTAAGTCGTTTTTTTAAACAAGCATTTTCTTCATTTCATCTCATTGCTTATTATGATCCCAGTATTCCGTTTTTTTTTTTGCAAAATTTAGCTCAGGATAATTGGCTTAACATAGATGTTTGAAAAAAATATTAAGATATGTTTTTTAATTTAATTTTAATTTGGTTTAATTATCGCGAAATGATCGGAGTGTATTTCATAGATATATGAGACAGTTGATTTTTTGACAACTACTAGTCATATTTGTATTGATGAAATGAATGCAATATTTATAATTCACAAATTTTTAAATCTGAAATCCCCCTTTTCTGATTACAAAAGGTCAATATCTCACTGCGGAAAATCACTTACTATTTGAATTAAAAATAAGGGATATTGTTCTAAACACTTAACGAACGAGGAAGCTTAGGACACCAACATTAAAAAAATGAAGAGATTTATTTATTTCTGTCAAATTCATTTATAGTTAATTTTACAAATACTGTAATTAGCATCTTCCTTATCAGAATACCTGCGCTAATCTGATTATCGCAACCCCACTAGAAGAACGAAAGGCCCATTTAGTTTTATGAAGTACAAAGAAGCATAGTTTATCGCCACCGATGTCTCACGGTCCGTTTCAAGATAGAACTCCGAAAAATAGACTAGACATGTTGAAGTATGTAGTGAGTCCGGTTACGTTGACCGGATAATCATATCCTTCCGGCAGTAGAATACCAAAGGAACAAAGCGCACGAACATTATGTAAATCGAAAGCTCGGAGACAAAACAAAACGTAAATCTGGACCACAAAAGACACGACGCAATCGAAAATACAAGAACATCAGAAATAAAATCCTAAAAATTAAAGAATCATCAATGTGAACTCTCCAGATATCCGAGACTGATATCGTGAGGTCCGGAAGGGTAAGCTGTCAATTGTGTCAGTGAATCAATGCAAGGTAAATTCAAAATCGGTGATTTCAAATCCACGAAGACGTGAATCTGGTAAAGATATTGTCTGAGTTTTTATTTATGAGACTCATACGTTGATATCTCCCTAATATGTCATGATGATAAAAATAGAACATCTGAAAAATCTGAACATATCCCTGACTAAGAAGTTTCTGAATTTTGTGAGACAGTACATTTGCTCTTTTCACAACACTACATCTGAAAATCAGTCCAATATTGTTAAATCTTCAGTTTTGTATCAGCAATTTTTTGTAGTTTCCTGTTCGGAACTTGACGAACACTTCGTCCACTCGGCTACCTAAGCGATATATAAAGCAAATTATGGTAAATTATTGTGTACAATATTACACATTAAGTGAATATTAAATTTAGCATGTTCAACATCGTAGAAACTTTTCAGTATGTTTCACAATAATTTAGACGCGACGGCTTCATTTGTACTATATTTGCCCCAAAATGGAATTATAAGGTTAAAACACAGTTTCGCATGTGACACAAGATCATACTATGTGGAATATTTCGTTCATTCCACATTATTTGTTTTTGTTTTATTATTGTACTGAGAAAAAGAAAAAAATCTAAAGAGATTTTTCTTGACTAGGGTATTATAAAATCTATAAACTAATCAGAAAATAAACTCGAAGAATTGGAAAAAAGCCAAAGTTCCATGATGAAGAGTAATTTTGTTACTGTACACGTTTTCAAGGAATAAACTCTTATCAGCAGCATTATTATCCAACAGTATTGAAAGCCAAATTCGAAAAATAGTCACAAAGAAGTGATCACTACCACAGATTTCAAAATAGGACTCTAAATACATTACCAAAGGCATTAAAGAATGCAATAAATGGAATGAACCCTAAGTATTTTCAGTGGTTAGAATTTGGATGAAAATGGTTAATTTCTATAAAACGCAAAGTATTTTCTTCATGTCAGACAAATCTGACTTCTGTGGTACTTCATGTCATCAGAGAACTTTTGTCAACCAGGAGTAGCATCGACCCAGTGGTTTCAAAATCCGAAAATGCCCAAGTTGCACAATAAACAGCAAATTCTGTTATGCTGTGCACTTGCTTTAAGGACTACCTCGTCTTCAGCAGCATTATAATCAAGCAATATCAAAAGCCATAATCCAAAAATTGAACAGACAAGACAATTCTATCAAATATTGATCTGCACTGGTGTGGGGTATTTCTAATGATACCGACTGGATCTACTGTTTTCAGACTCTTTATGTACCATGCTTATGTAAAGTTAAGAACCTTTCTATTATATGTGATGTTAAATTGTCTTTTATTTAAAAAAACGTTCAAAATAGTGCCGGTACCAAGTCCGGTTGTCCCGAGTTCCTATCGTTGTTTACATTTGTCCTTAGTCTTTTTGTGTTTCATGTGTAGTTTCCTGGCAGATTGTGGCATGTGAGTGTAATTTTAAGCAATTGTAAATGTGTCCTCTTATCCCCTTAATTGGTTTGTCTAAGGGTTAGAAAATGACATTAACCAATCAGTCACCAAACAAATCTTTAGACACCATAATTTTAGCTGGTTGTGTGACGGGTGCCATGCGTGGAGCAGATCATGCTTACCCTTCCGGAGCACCTGATGATACCTAAGTTTTTATAGGGGTTCACACTGTTAGTTTTTTAGTCGTGTGGCGTTTTTGTTCATTTTTTAGTTGTACTGTTAGTCCCCGAGGGTATTCACCAACCCAGTAGTCAGAAATTTGGTTCTGATCTGACAACCGATCGTATTGAAACTTGGAATATCTAAATTTTACGAAATTTTGTTTTAGACTAAGGAGTATCTCCCTCATGTATAACTCTGTCCTAAGCTGAATTTCAATTTAGACCCTTTTGGTTATTTGTTCTCTATTAGTTCTAACATGTTTTCGGTTAATGGGCTTCCAAATGTTTTGGTTTTGATCTGCACTGATGAGACATAAGCTGTCGAAATGCGCATTTGCAGAAACTAAATTGACAGTAATTTCGGTATTTTGTTATTTATTAACAACATGCTTATATAAAAAAAATATCAAAACGAACATTTCAGTATACATTTTGCAATATTAACAACATGCTTATATAAAAAAAATATCAAAACGAACATTTCAGTATACATTTTGCAAGACATTCGGAAGAAACAAATTAATACTGATCTAAAATAGGTGTATTGATAGTAACAACGTCTCCCACAATTTCACAAAAATACAAATCTAGTCTAAAATTACAATCTATTATTGTTCACGATGATCCCTTCAAATTACTGCATTCCAATAGACAAAATATGACATTTAAATAGAATTGTATTTTTAAATCAGCCAATAACAGTATTTGGAGTGTAGGACAATCATAATTGTCTATTTTTAAGCAAATCGCGTTGAGAACAACGTATGATTAAATTAGATAAAACGATAGATTTCCCTCAGTTTGCTTTAATTCAATGGTTAAAAAACGTTCCTTCTCCAAAGCATGTCAAGTTTTAAAAATCACCGAATTTTCTACAGAAGCAAGATTTTGAAATTTTACGTATTGGTTATAAAGGGGAAATAATGTCTATTTATAATTATATATAATTAAATTAACATTGAAAGGATATGGAGTAAATGCCCGTTAGCGAAAGTCTATACAAATGTATGAACAAATTTTTATGTTGTTTTTACTTTTGAATTTATTATTAATGATCTTATAATTTGCCTAAACAAATTTACGATACATTAAAAACTAAAAAACACCATTAAAAAGCTAAAACACAAAAGGGCAAAAGAACGGTGGCTGATTTAGGACATCCAATTATTTTTTTATCTCGTTATAACGAGAAACTATGCCGTTATAACGAGATGATATGCCAAAGTCTGTACAAATGTATGGTAAAAAGCTATGAAACAAATTTCTAATATTGTTCTTAAGTTTGTATTTTACTTTAAATAATTTTATAATTTGCTTTAACAAATTTACGATACCCGAAAAACTAAAATATTAAAACGAACACCATAAAAAACTAATACAAAAAAAAACACACAAAACAAAGAGGGAAAAAATATATATAAAAAAAAAACAAATAGAATAGGAACGCACAAACTATAGTAGTCAGAACAAAAGGCAAAAGAAGAACAGAAAACTATTAAGCATATACAAAAAAAAATTAAAGAAAATAAATAGAAAAGAAAACAATCATTACAAAACACCAGATTCGTAGCAAATTTTCTAAATGAACATTATTATAAGCTACTCATAACATTTCCTGTTATTTTCAACTATTATCCGAGGACAATAAGTAGGTATATATAATTATTTGAATTTTCCCATGCATTAAATTTTTTGAAAAATATATCACGTACTTTTACAGTTTTTGTTCTATTAATATAATTTATATATAGAAGATCTTATCATATGATGAAGTAATTGAAGCAAAATATATTTATCAGAAAATAACCCAAAAGTAGATGTTTCAAGGTAATCGAAATTAATTTTGCGTTTACCTAAAATTTTGTGTTTATTTTCTTAGAGTTATCCGAACAGGAACACACCACAATATAGTCTAAGTGTTGATATTTTCCAACAGAAAGCTGATTTCCACTGAAATAAGAATTATCCGAACAGGAACACATCACAATATAGACTAAGTGTGGATAATCTCCATCAGAAAGCTGATTTCCACTGAAATAAGAGTTATCCGAACAGGAACATACCACAATAAAGACTAAGTGTGGATAATCTCCAACAGAAAGCTGATTTCCACTTAAATTAGAGTTATCCGAACAGGAACACACCACAATATAGACTAAGTGTGGATAATCTCCAAGAGAAAGCTGATTTCCACTGAAATAAGAGTTGAAAACGTAGAAGTTTCCATCTAAACATTTTCAGTTAATTTTGTTGTATATAACAATATTTTTGAAAAAAAAATATCTGTAAATAACATACCTTTTATCTTAAGAAAGATAAATAATATATCAAGACCTATAGATTTCGAAAATTTGCTCTGTAGTAAATAAGCTTGCTTGATGTAGTTTACAGATCTTTACCTTTCCAAAAAACTCGCTTTTTCAGACTAAACATCATCTTTTATAAAGAGCTTTTAGCTAAGTATTACTTTCCATTCAGTAGATGAAGATTTCTTTGAATACTTATAACAACAAATAGTTAAGATTTATTTATTATTTCCCTACCACATGTATTCTTTCAAAATTTTCAGCAATTATATCATTATAGAGACATAAGTTATCGAAATAGCAATCTACAAACTAAATCTACAATGAAGTCGGTATTTTGTTATTTATTTCCATAAATGGGGTCGTTTTTATTCATTTGCAAAAAGATATTTGAATATGAAATAGTCAGACTTGTCTGACATGTAAGTTTTACCTTGTGTGTAATAGAAATTTACAGTTTTTATCAAAATTCTAATAACTTGAAATAATGAGGCTTCATTCCGTGCCTGGCACTCGGTAGATGTCCTTCGTACTGGATTTGGCTTCCCATTTCGATAGTTTTGGAAATGAGTACTTTTTTGGACTACTTTTAGGTTATGGCTTTCCATATTATTTGATATTAATGCTGCTGATGAGAGGTTACTTCTTGAAACACGTGTACAGCATACGAAATAAACTATTTTTCTATGCAACTTCGGTATTTTTTGCATTTTGATATGTTTTTTTGTTCAGCAGTATCTGCCTCCTGCGTGTTAAATTTCGAGAAATCAAAATTTCTCGATGAAGTTCTGAAATATTATTTAAATATTCATGTTCATTGCCAATATTATTTCTGCCGTAAAAAAACTTTCTAGTTTATACTTATTCTCGTTTGTCTTTTGTCTTTCAATCGTGTTTTTCTAGTACAGTTCCCTTATGGATTATAGCCTGTGATTATAATTTTTGGCCACCGTCGTATGTGTTAACTGTTAACTTTTGTCTTTAATGTATATCATAAAAAACTACAAAGTGGAATCGTAAAGATGTAATTCGCGCTCGTTTGGTCTACTCTTAATGGACCTAACCTTACTATCACGTCCAAACTCTTACAACAAGGTTTCATAAATTGTTAAATATTTTACGAAAGGATGTGGAGTAAATGAACATGAGACCATAACACATTTGTTGACTCCAACTGGAATAATTTTAATGAGCTGTATGGCCATTTCGGAAATTGATTCCTCATCAGCAGCACTAGAACCCAAACAAAGGAAATCCATAATTTCAAAAAATGTTTAAAATACATAAAACGAAACGAAATCCGAATAATCAGTTATATCAAATATAGCTACGGACAAAACCACGATGGAGGGAGTTAATCCTTAGGTTTTAGAATTTACATAAATTTAGATAGTAATTGAACAAAGTGTACGCATGAGATATTATCTCATGTACAAGTATACCATATCTAAGAAAAATAAAGAGCATGCATCTCTACCACGGGCAATTGTTTTACCAACTCAACACTGCAATAAAAGACAAACTCCTGTATTAAATATTTTACGAAAGGATGTGGAGTAAATGAACANAAACAATCATTACAAAACACCAGATTCGGAGCAAATTTTCTAAATGAACATTATTATAAGCTACTCATAACATTTCCTGTTATTTTCAACTATTAACCGAGGACAATAAGTAGGTATATATAATTATTTGAATTTTCCTATGCATTGAATTTTTTGAAAAATATATCACGTACTTTTACAGTTTTTGTTCTATACTCAGATACATAATATAATTTATATATAGAAGATCTTATCATAAGATGAAGTAATTGAAGCAAAATATATTTATCAGAAAATAACCCAAAATTAGTTGTTTCAATGTAATCGAAAATAATTTTTCGTTTTCCTAAAATTTGGTGTTTATTTTCTTAGAGTTATCCGAACAGGAACACACCGCAATATAGACTAAGTGTGGATATTTTCCAACAGAAAGCTGATTTCCACTGAAATAAGAGTTATCCGAACAGGAACATACGACAATATAGACTAAGTGTGGATAATCTCCAACAGAAAGCTGATTTCCACTGAAATAAGAGTTATCCGAACAGGAGCACACCACAATATAGACTAAGTGTGGATAATCTCCAACAGAAAGCTGATTTCTACTTAAATTAGAATTATCCTAACAGGAACACACCACAATAGAGTACATTTGTAGGCGTGGATAATCTCCAACAGAAAGCTGATTTCCACTGAAATAAGAGTTATCCGAACAGGAACACACCACAATATAGACTAAGTGTGGATACTCTCCAAGAGAAAGCTGATTTCCACTGAAATAAGAGTTATCCGAACAGGAGCACACTACAATATAGACTAAGTGTGGATAATCTCCAACAGAAAGCTGATTTCCACTGAAATATGAGTTGAAAACGTAGAAGTTTCAATCTAAACATTTTCAGTTAATTTTGTTGTATATAGCAATATTTAAAAAAAAAATTATCTGTAAATAACATACCTTTTATCTTAAGAAGGGTAAATAATATATCAAGACCTATAGATTTCGAAAATTTGCTCTATAGTAAATAAGCTTGCTTGATGTAATTTACAGATCTTTACCTTTCCAAAAAAACTCGCTTTTTAAAACTAAACATCATCTTTTATAAAGAGCTTTGAGCTAAGTATTACTTTCCATTAGGTAGATGAAGATTTCTTTGAATACTTATAACAACATACAGTTAGATTTATTTATTATTTCCCTACCACATGTATTCTTTCAAAATTTTCAGCAATTATATCTTTATAGAGACATAAGTTGTCGAAATAGCAATCTACAAACTAAATCTACAGTGAAGTCGGTATTTTGTTATTTATTTCCATAAATGGGGTCGTTTTTATTCATTTGCAAAAAGATATTTGAATATTAAATTTGACCGTGCAATAGTCAGACTTGTCTGAAATGAAAATATTACCTTGTGTGTTATAGAAATTTACAGTTTTTATCAAAATTCTAATAACTTGAAATAATGAGGCTTCATTCCGTGCCTGGCACTCGGTAGATGTCCTTCGTACTGGATTTGGCTTCCCATTTCGATAGTTTTGGAAATGAGAACTTCTTTTTGGACTACTTTTATGTTATGGCTTTCCATATTATTTGATATTAATGCTGCTGATGAGAGGTTACTTCTTGAAACACGTGTACAGCATAACGAAATAAACTATTTGTCTATGCAACTTCGGTTTTTTTTGCATTTTGATATGTTTTTTTTGTTCAGCAGTATCTGCCTCCTGCGTGTTAAATTTCGAGAAATCAAAATTTCTCGATGAAGTTCTGAAATATTATTTAAATATTCATGTTCATTGCCAATATCATTTCTGCCGTAAAAAA
The DNA here is from genome assembly GCA_002080025.1 of Modiolus philippinarum. Taxonomy (NCBI): domain Eukaryota; kingdom Metazoa; phylum Mollusca; class Bivalvia; order Mytilida; family Modiolidae; genus Modiolus; species Modiolus philippinarum. The sequence continues at coordinate 72,302 of MJUU01062527.1, forward strand.
CTTTCTAGTTTATACTTATTCTCGATTATCTTTTGTCTTTCAATCGTGTTTTTCTAGTACAGTTCCCTTATGGATTATAGCCTGTGAATATAATTTTTTGCCACCGTCGTATGTGTTAACTGTTAACTTTTGTCTTTAATGTATATCATAAAAAAACTACAAAGTGGAATCGTAAAAAAAGTAATTCGCGCTCGTTTGGTGTACTCTTGACGACTTTAATGAACCTAACCTTACTATCACGTCCAAATTCTTACAACAAGGTTTCGTAAATTGTTAAATATTTTACGAAAGGATGTGGAGTATATGAACATGAGACCACAACACATATGTTGACTCCAACTGCAATAATTTTAATGAGCTGTATGGCCATTTCGGAAATTAATTCCTCATCAGCAGCACTAGAACCNGAAAATCCATAATTTCAAAAAATGTTTAAAATACATAAAACGAAACGAAATCCGAATAATCAGTTATATCAAATATAGCTACGGACAAAACCACGATGGAGGGAGTTAATCCTTAGGTTTTAGAATTTACATAAATTTAGATAGTAATTAAACAAAGTGTACACATGAGATATTATCTCATGTACAAGTATACCATATCTAAGAAAAATAAAGAGCATACATCTGTACCACGGGGAATTGTTTTACCAACTCAACACTGCAATAAAAGACAAACTCCTGTATTAAATACTTTACGAAAGGATGTGGAGTAAATGAACATGAAATACATTTAAAAAGTTTCATAGAAGATATGAGCATTTGATATCACAATATGATACCACTCGCACACAGCTTGTTACTCATTTTATGAAAATGTTGTTAAAATGCCAGAAACTGATGAAAATTACAGACAAACTTGGACATGACTTACATTCTTTACGTAATAGGGGATATCCACATTGTGCATGTATCCGTTAAATTGGTTTTGGGATCCAGTAACCTGGGAGTTTTACACCCATTCTGGCCTCCCACTGACACTTTCGAGTTTACTGAAATATTTGATGGTTCTTTATCAAGTCCTTCTGGAAGTTTTGAATTTGATATTTCTACCGTAGCGTTTTACTAGCAGACTAGGCTCCTTGTGCTAGCCGGCAGTTTAGCGTTGAACGCTCTTTCACCTATCTCTCAAAATTACGTTTTGTCCCTTTTCAAGAATGAGGTCACAGGGTAAGTAGTGTTGGGTTTTATTATACTATAGGGGAACGGGACAGAGAAAGGGATGGTTTTGGGCAAAGTTCATTCTGACTTGTTTTTTTTCTTTACATTTCCAAGCATCATTTATTCTGCTATTTGAACAATATCAATATCACCTCATAACCATTTTCTTCTGTCAACGCAAGTCAAAACATGAAAAAAGTGTACTACACAAGAGTAGAATTTAAAGAATTCCAGACTGTTGCAAGTGCAACACAAGAGAAAGTAAAACACCCGACAGGGAGATTTATTGTGCTTGCGTGAGATGATAAAAAAAAAAAAATTCTGGCACTTTCACTGTTGTATTATTGTATTCGTTACCTTATTCTCTCTCAAGGTTATTTTCTTCTGAGGTTTCCGTCTCGTTGAAATTTCGTTTATGAATAGTTTCTTAAAACTTGACTTATGATGATATTTTTTTTATTTATATAATGACCTTACAAATTTGTGTCAAAAATTGTGTACCTACGACGAGTTGTTTTGGAAAAAAGAATAATTTTAATTTTTGACCAAAATTGACAATTGATCTGATTCAGAATTTAGCCTATTTCGGAGTAGATAAACATTTTTCAAGAAAAGAATGCATCTTATTCATATCTATTTTCTGAGTTCTTAAAGATATAATTGTCCAACTATTTAAAACACAAAATTGTGAGTTTTTACTTTTTGAGAAAATCTTGAGTTTTGACAGACTTTACGATGTCTTGAATTTTACCCAAAAAGCAACATTTTCTTGTATCATGATGGTCCCATGCTTTTGTAATAGTTTTATTTAGATTAGCGAAATCCAACAATCTGGAAACCTTGACAGAAAGGTTGATGGTAGAAATCGACCTCTGTACCAAAAATGGTCCAAAATATGCCAACATTGACGGCACATCACCAACAATACGGTTTTCAAATCATGATATCACATAACAATGTACAAGGACATATAGTTATCTCTTCAAAAATAACTTTTCAAGGTCTATGCATTTTGAAAATATAGGTTTCGGGGAAAATGATACAGGAAAATTTTGACCTTTTAGGAGAATACATCCTTAAATTTGCTAAAATTCAAAGAAATAACCTCTCCATTTTCATGTTTACTTTGGAAGCTACCTCCTTTTGCTAAAAATCTTACAGTGCTTGTACAGTAAAACATAACCAATCACACCATTATACCATACACCATACACCATGCACCATTACACCATATACCATGAACCATTACACCATATACCATACACCATCACACCATACACCATTGCACCATATACCTTACACCATACACCATGCACCATACACCATATACCATGTACCATACACCATACACCATGCACCATACACTATACATTTTACACTATACCGGGCACTATACACTATGTCCAGTACAATGTATTTGCATTTTGGTTTTTATTTCATAGTGGCCGGTGCATACAACAAATGAATTTTATCTTTTTGTAGGACAAAATGAAGATTTTTCAATAAAAATTTGTCTCGGCGAGATCTCATTTTTCAGTCTCAACTCCAGAATACTTTCCACAAAGCTTGTTATTTACAATCGTGTAAATAAAATAAAGGGTGATACAGATTTTCGTTTGCCGTATTTTATTTCGCGTGTTGCTTTTTCTCGCTTTTAAAATGTCATTTTTGCCCTCATCTTATTTATTAAGTATTTCATCTCTTTCGATTATCAAGCGTACATTAACATATCATTATGAAGGCGGCAAAGGCTTAGGGTTATCATCGTACAGCGTCCATAACCTTTTTTCGTACACCAAACACGATCTTATTTTACGTGAAATGTACATTGTACACGAGAATTTCGATATTTCTTCCATCAAACAGAACCTATTTCTATTTTTTAATACACCGTACAATGACCCATTCCTTGAAAACCCTCATTAATCATATAAATAGAGAATTGGAGTACTAGGTGGCATTTGCACCATTTCGCATACTATCTATGTCCCTATTGTAGCATATTTTCAGTAAATTTGTACAAAATTTGAGTACTAAATGGTATTTACATGATATCGTATAATATTGATATCACTGTTGTTGCATATTTTCAGTAAATTTGTACCAAATTTGAGTACAAGATGGCATGTACATCATATCACATACTATCGATATCCCTATTGTTGCTTATTTTCAATATACTTGTACCAAATTTGAGTATCAGATGGAATTTACTTCATATCGCATAATATCAATATCCCTTTTGTTGCATATTTTCAATAAATTTGTACTAAATTTGAGTACTAATTGGCATTTACACCATATCGCATACTATCGATATCCCTATTGTTGCATGTTTTCAGTATATTTGTACCAAATTTGAGTATTAGATGGAATTTATATCATAACACATACTATCAATATCCATTCTGCTGCATATTTTCAGTAAATTTGTACTAAATTTGAGTATTACATGGCATTTACACCATATCGCATACTATCGAAATCCCTATTGTTTCATGTTTGCAGTATATTTGTACCAAATTAGAGTACTAAATGGCATTTACACCATATTGCATACTATCTCTATCCCTATCGTTGCATATTTTCAGTAAATTTGTGCCAAATTTGACTATTGGATGGCATTTACACCATATCGTATTATATCGATATCCCTATTGTTGCATATTTTCAGTAAAATTATACCAAATTTGAGCATTAGATGGCATTTACACCATATCGCATACTATCAATATCCCTATTGTTGTATGCTTTCAGTATATTTGTACCAAATTTGAGTATTAGAGGGAATTTACATCATTTCACATAATATCGATATCCCTATTGTTGCATATTTTCAGTA
>MJUU01062533.1:0-19827 GCA_002080025.1 Modiolus philippinarum
CCAGCAGGACACATTGTTTTAACATTGAACCCTATGGGAAAACACATTTAAAGATCTCCTCCTCTGAAACTGCAGAGCCAATTGGAACAAAACTTGGCCACAATAGTCCTTAGGTGGCCCATAGCCAAGATGGTCGCCAGCGGGACACATTGTTTTAACATTGAACCCTATGGGAAAACACATTTAAAGATCTTCTCTGAAACTGCAGAGCCAATTGGAACCAAACTTGGCCACAATAGTCCCTAGGTGGCACTCTACAAAAAAGGTGTTTTTCAGGTCTGCGCTATTGCCAAGATGGCTGCCAGCAGAAACATTGTTTTAACATTGAACCCTATGGGTAAACATATTTAAAGATCTTCTCCTCTGAAACTGCTGAGCCAGTTTGAACCAAACTTGGTCAAAAAAGTCCTTAGGTGGTCCCCTACAAAAAAAAAGTGTTTTTCAGGTCTGCGCTATATTCAAGATGGTTGCCAGCAGGAAACATTGTTTTAACATTGGACTCTATGGGAAAACACATTCAAAGATCTTCTCCTCTAAAAATGCTGAGCCGATTCGAACAAAACTTGGCCACAATAGTCCCTAGGTGATCCCCTATAAAAATGGTGTTTTCAGGTCTGTGCTATATCCAAGATAGCCGCCAGAGGGTAACATTGTTTTAACATTGGACACTATGGGAAAACACATACAAAGATCTTCTCCTCTGAAACTGCTGATACAGTTTGAACCAAACTTTGCCACAATAGTCCTTAGGTGGTCCCCTACAAAGCAGTGTTTTTCATGTAAGGCACTATGTCCAAGATTGATGCCAGCAATAATTATATAAACATAGTTAAACATTGGACAATATGGGAAAACACATTCAAAGATCCTTTTCACTGCAACGGCTTAGCCAATTGGAACCAAACTTGGCTATAAGTCTTGTCCCCTGCAGAATAAAGAACCAAACATGAACCCAACTCTTCTCTGCTGAGACCACTTGGCAAAATGGAACCATGTTTTAATTTAAGACTGTCTATGTAAGCCAGAGTCCAGGTGAGCGATACAGGCTCTTGAGAGCCTCTTGTTTCTAGAGTAAAATTTCCTTTAATATACAGAAGCGTAAAAGGGACTTAAATTGCCTCTTGTATAGAAAGAGATTAGACATTACACTTTTTGATGTGATTGACATTTTTTTTCATTTATTGTACATTGTATTTCAAAGACGTATTGCCATTTAGTCGTAAATTTTGTTCCTATGATTGGCTATTTTCAAAATATGCTCATTTATTGATGGAAACAGTGTAAAGTGATCCCTGACACATTTACTTCCTAGAAATGAAAATAAATAATACCACACTTTTATGTTTTCGGACATATTAGCAGTCGAACAATGCTGTAAATAACTTTTTGTGTCAATTTAAGCCATTTAGTAATATACATGTACTTGGAAAGATGCAATGAAAGCCAAATAAAGCTCCAGAAAAGGGGGAATCCAGTCAATTTTTGTAGGCCTTTTTAGCTCACCTGGCCAAAGGCCATGTGAGCTTTTGCCATCACTCGGCGTCCGTCGTCCGTCCGTCCGTCCGTTAACTTTTATTCAAAAATCTTCTACCCTGAAACTACTGGACCAATACTAACCAAACTTGGCCTGAATCATCACCAGGGTATGCACTTTCAAGTTTGTGATTTTTATGTCCGTAGACCAAACAACATGGCCGCTGTTACTTAAAATAGAACATAGGGGTAAATTGCTTTTTTTTGCAAATTACTCGAAAACCGTTACAGATATCAAAAATCTGACATGGAGTAAAAATGATCAGCATGATGAGATCTACCCACTGTGCAATTTTGAAGAAAATCTGAAACCTGTCTGGGAGTTATAGCCCCTTTTCCGTGAAATTTTCAAATTTTTTGCATTTTTAATTTTTATTTCAAAAAGTGTAACAGATAGAGGTCAAGTGTAATTGCAGAAATGTTCAGCATATCAAGACCTACCCACCCTGAAATTTTGAAGAAAATCCATAAACCCTTGTAGGAGTTATTGCCTTTTTTTCACTGAATTCTTCAAATTTCCGTATTTGTATCTATTATTTCCAAAACTATAGAAGATGAAGGTTAAGTGTAAATTGATGAAATGTTTGCCATGCTGTGGCGACTTCAAAACTGATGTTTAAAATTGTTCCTTGACCGCCATTTTCAAAATGGCGGCCAAAAAAAGTTGGGAAAATTCAACATTGTCCAATTTCAATGAAATTTGGTTTCCAAATAGATCTTGATGTTGCGAATTCAAAACCGGTGTTGAAAATTGTTCCTTGACCGCCATTTTCAAAATGGCCGCCAAAAAAGGCGGGAAAATTCAACATTGTCCGATTTCAATGAAATTTGGTTTCCATGTAGATATTGATGTTGCGACTTCAAAACCGATATTGAAAATTGTTCGTTGATCGCCATTTTCAAAATGGCCGCCAAAAAGGCGGGAAAATTCAACATTGTCCGATTTCAATGACATTTGGTTTCCAAATTGGTCTTGATGTCGCAACTTCAAAACTGATGTTAAAAATTGTTCGTTGACCGCCATATTTAAAATGGCTGCCAAAAAGGCGGGAAAATTCAACATCGTCCGATTTCAAAGAAATTTGATTTCCAAATAGATATTGATGTTGCGACTTCAAAACCGATATTGAAAATTGTTTGTTGACTGCCATTTACAAAATGACGTCTCGACTTCAAAACTGGTGTCGAAAGTGGTCCTTAGCAAGAACGTTTTTTATCAATAAAGCCCAACAAAGAAATATAATAAAACATGATCAGACATGTGTTTCCTGTTATCTTTTTTATTCCATTTTAAAAACAGTTCAAGATATTGGAGGTGTTCGACCTACGAAAGTTTGAGAAACTGAAGATCAACTGTATAACTTACATTGTTACCTTGAGTGTGGCAACTGAAAGCCAGGTGAACGATACAGGCTCCTGGGAGCCTCTGGTTATGCTTTTTTGTCAATATTTGGCTCTAGATGCACAGAATTCAGACAATTTCCAGAAAAAAAGGAGTTCCAACCATTGGAAGTCCCTCCTTTCTTGATCAGACAACGAAATACAATGCAAAGCAGTAGGAATCCTTGAATTTTTATTTCTTAATTTCAAGACTAAAGACGCTTTATTTTAAGACAACATACAGTGAATACACATTTATAACTTTCAATAAAAAAGGAGATATTGTTTCTCAAAAAAAGTAGAAAACTTCATATGAAGATGCGATTTATTTCTTTTTTAGAAGTCATCTATACAGATTTTTAGGGTATCCTACTGATACCTTGTGAACGAAATAACATGTTGTCTTCAAACTTGGTATGTGAATTGTTCACCACAAAACTCAGGCCTAGTTCGATTTCGGGTTCAGAGGTACAAGGATTCTGCAGTGGTGCCCCTTGAATCTTTGAAATTTTGCAAATTTTAGGGTTTCCGACTGATAACTGATAACTTGTAATCGAAATAACACATTGTCTTCAGACTTGGTATGCAAGTTATTTACCACAAAACTCAGACCCAGTTCGATTTTTGGTTCCAAGTTTTAAGCGGTTCTGGAGTAATGACCCTAGACAGGGATTATATATATTTATCGGTAATTTGTATGAGTTTCCTTTGATCTCACAAAGCAAATATTTATCAGTATTTGCTACTGCCCGAATACGAAAAAATATTGGCAAAAAGTATCTTAGGCCACGCCTACTTTGTCAATTAGATTCAATGACACAAAGAAATATACATCTATATAGAGACTCTAACCGGATCGTACAAATTCTTTTACTAATCAATACTAGTCAATTTCACGATTTGTTGAAAATTAACATTCATTTCCTAAATTTGTTCTATTAAATGATTGAGTTAATTACCGATAAAAAGTATAATAGAAGTTTTGTTTTTGATAAAAGAAATATTGGCTCCAATAATGGACTCGCCCACAAGGGGTTCGTCCATTATTGATCGCCAATATTTCTTATATTAAAAACAAAACTTCCATTATATATAGTCCCTGTCCTAGAAACTTTGAAATTTTGCAAATATTAGGTTTTCCGACTGATAACTTGTGAACGAAATAACATTTGGTCTTCAAACTTGGAGGTTATTTGTATAACAAAACTCAGGCCAAGTTCGATTTCGGGTTCAGATGTACAAGTGGTTCAGGAGTTGTGCCCTTGAAACTTTGAAATTTTGCGAATTTTATTGCTACGGTCAACCAAGTGGCAAAAGTTTTACTGAAGAGAAGTCAAAGTTTACACCCCAAGCTTACATTCTAAAACGGATCTGCGGTCGTTTCAAAGACACATTGTATACAATCGTAACCTTTTTCATGTGATATGTATACACTGTGTAGTCGTTTTAAGCTTCGATGGACATTTTAGCGAAATGGGTGGGACATTTAAGCAAAAAAACGTGGACGTTTTAGCGACAAAAATATGTACATTTTAGCGAAACTTTGAAAGGACATTTTAGCGAAATTGGAAAAAATAAATGGACATTTTAGCGACAGATATATTGTCAATGCATCCTCCATTCTCCGTTCCTTTTATGTTGCTCCCTGCTGGGGAGGTGGAAGAAAGATTTAGATCTTTTTTTAAAAATTTTTTAATACGTTTATTTAAATGATGACCATTTTAAAAGGAATCACTAGTTCAACAGATCAATCAAATATAAGAAAAAATACAATAAATCCAAAGCACAATATCAGCACAATGTTAGACAGTATGGGTAAGGTGTTATATCTCGGTTTTTGTCTGGTACATGAAAACATGACCTCTGAAAATGATCCGTCGCGCTTTCTTCATTAGGGTACTTTTGAAACAAGCTCGGTTGTGAATTCCAATAGCTCTGTTCAGAGAAACACGCATTAAATCGTCTACAAAACTCTTTCCAGCCTCTGTACGTTACATTTATTTTTAAATACATGTATATTTTTTTATATAATTAAGATCACACATATCTATTAATTTCAGTATTTTTACAAGTAACTGAATTTTAATTTGCTGAAATGTACACATTTCTCTCGCTAAAATGTCCTTCACGATTAAAATCATTTTCGCTAAAATGTCCTTCGCACGTTTTAAGGTAATAGAATGTAGGCGTGGGTTGTAAATCTTGACTTCGATTCAGTAAAAAAATTGCCAATTGGTTGACCTTTGCAATAGGTTTTCCGACTAAAAACTTGTGAACGAAATAATATATTGCGTTCAATTGTATACCACAAAAGATAAGCCAAGCTCAGTTTTTGGTGCAGAGGTACACAGGGTTCTGGTTGTCCCGTTGAAGTTATAGCATTGTATTTTGTTCTTCAATTAAAAGTTCACTTGGTCCCAAGACTGACCTTGAAAAACAAGTTTGACTGTACTTATTACAACTTCCTTTTATGTTAATTTATTGCATAACTTAAAGCATAGCATTAAGTTTTTACGTGATATGGCAAAGAAACTTGATAATATTTTAACGTAATGGATGATGGTGTGTTGTCAACAACACCTTTGATTAAAAAAGGTAAGATGATATTTTCCAAACAAATCAAAGTTTAAATGCCTAAAAAACGCCAATGAAGAGAAAAATTAAATGTTGATGAATGATAGAATAAATTGAGGCTTGTTTATGGGGGGTCCAAGTATCCCATATCCCATTAAGTCTGGGCTTAAATATCCCTTTGAAACTTGAAGATATCCCATTAATTATTGAAATATCCCATTTTCGATAGTCAAAATATCCCACATCCCAGTACGTTTTGTATCAAATATCCCATATCCCATTAACAAAAGTCGTAAATATCCCAATATACCCTAAACAAGCCTCTAATTTAAGGATTCGATTCATCGTTCAGGGAGGATGAGGAGATTGATATATAGCGAGTTTGGAGGTGGTTCAATAGAGGATGGAATGTTTGACAGAGTAGGTGGTAAGGTTTGTAAGACTGACCCACCCGTCCAACCCTCATAGGTTGTCAGTAAATTCAAACAAAGGTATACGTACCGAACTGATACCATGATTATAAGTGATCAATTGCTATGGGAGTTCAGACTAGACATGTCGTAGTTTTGAATGTCGTGTTTATTTCCGCGCCATGTGACAGTCTCTTGTCCGCGTTTTTTTCCCGTATTCTGATCTATTCTCGTTTTTGCCATATCTCTGGACTTTGATTTATCGTTCAGTGTTCCTTCGGTAGTCTGTTGTTGTTTCAAACTGCACCAATACATCGTCATGACTAGAGGAAAAGGGAAGAGAAAATCTGTTCTCCCGTAAAAAGCAAACCGCTTAAGGATGTATTCTACTGAGGTCTCAGTCTGGTTCAAATCTCGTTTATGAATAATTCTTACAACTTGCCTCATGAGTGACATTTTTTATTGATTTATATTATATAATATAATGACTCTCCCAAATTGTATAAAAAAAATTGTGCACTTTCGAGAAATGGAAAATTTAAATTTATGACTAAATTTGACCATTGATCTCTTGGTCAGAATTTAGCCGATTTTGGTAATTTTAGTATGTTTATTATATAAAGGGAAACGGGATAGAGAAAGGGGAGGTTTGGGTACCCATAAACCGGTCTGACCTTACCGCTGACTGTTTCCAGTGCCGGTACTAAGTCCGGCTATCGCGAGTTTCTATCATTATCTATATTTGTCTTTTGTCATTTTGTTGTTTTTCTTGTGCAGTTCTCTGGTTGATTGTGACATGTGATTGTAATATTCGGCCATTGTAAGTGTTTCCTGTTATCTTTCCTTTATTAATTTGGGGTAGGGATAAGAAAAGTACCCATCTTATTCATATGATTTTTTTTTCTAATTTCTTAAGGATATAATTGTCCAACTATTTAAACAAAAAATGATGAGTTTTTACTCTGTAGGCGATGGGGATTTTGAAAAATTAAGATTTTTACACATTTTTCGAAGTCTTTAATTTGACCCAAAAAAGCAACATTTTCTTACAAAACTTTCTTATATCTTCACGAACCTATGTTTTTTATTAGTGATATGTCTTCAAACTCATGATATCTAACAATCTGGAGACTTTGAGAGAAAACCTGATGCTAGAAGTCTATATTTTAACAACAAATTGCCCCAAAATAAGCCAAAATGGATGAAATTTGCAGAAAATCGCCAAAAATAGGGGTTTTCAAATGACTATAGCGCAAAAAAAAAAAACAAAAAAACATTCACACGGACATATGGTTTTCTCTTCAAAAATGATTTGTTCAGGGTCTTCTCACTTAAAGAGACGTACATGCATTCAAAGTTGACAACATTGCCCTCATTCCCCCAGAAATTTTGCCGTCAGTAGAACAAAATCCGGAAGTGATGTCACCGGCTGTTCTTGTAGCACCAAACCCAAACAACCATAGTCATATGACTGTATACGATCTTCCACTTGACTAGAACAGGAAGTTGTAGGTTGCCCATATCAAACCAGAAGTGGATACTTTCTTCCCTACACTGTTAATCATAAATGCAAAAAGGTTGTCATCTACAAAGTCACATTTTGTGAAAATATTGTATGAAAGTAAGACAAGTGACCCCGTAGGAGTCCTAAAGAGAGATAAAGGTGCGTGTATGCGGGCCCAGAAGTAGTGTGTATTTCTTGTTGGTCACTATTTTGACCGAGAATGACCTAAAATGCTCTATAAAGATATATTTTTGATGGCGATGTTTTATGGAGGAGTTCATATTTCTCATATTTTCTTGTTCAAAACTTAATAGGAGTTATCTTTATAAAACGGAAATCAGCAGTGGCTTCTTCTGGGAGTATTTCTATCACGTCTGTGTTAATTGTTTAGAAGGGAGAGATTGCTTTTATTGTACTAGGGTGATTTCCCTCTTCCCACAATTTTTATGTTTTATTCTATCATTATTTCCCCTTTTCTGATTCCTTTGTGTGCATTATTTACTTTTTCACAACTATCTCTCTATTTTATTTAATTTTTATCAAAGTTATTACTTTTTCAGCCCGTTTACTGTGTATTTTTGTCTCGCCCGCGACGAAAGTCGCGGAAAGCGAGTCATAAGCGTGCAAAGTATGACGGCGACGGCGGCGTAAACTAAGTTTTTATATAGAAGCCTTTGATGTAGGAACTTTATATTTGGTCCATAGGTAGCTTATGGCGAACCCTATCTGTCGGACCCAAAAATTATCTGACCTTGACCTATATTTCGCGGTCCAGTGACCAGTTTAGTTTTTTTTGCTTAAGTCCATTTCTCAATAACTACAAGCTAGAAGTCAATGAAATTTGGTATATAGCTTGGTGTTGATTAGAACATGTCAGTCTGTCATATGGCTTTTGTCCTTGACCTCAATTTCACGGTCCAGTGATCAGGTTAAGTTTTTTTGCTTAAGTCTGTTTATCAATAACTACAAGCCATAGGTCAATGATATTTGGTATATAGCTTGGTCTTGGTTAGTACATGTCAGTCTGCCATATGGCTTTTGACCTTGATCTCAATTTCATGGTCCAGTGACCAGGTTAAGTTTTTTCGCTTAAGTCTGTTTCTCAATAACTACAAGTCATAGGTCAATGATATTTGGTATATAGCTTGGTCTTGGTTAGTACATGTCAGTTAGCCATATGGCTTTTGACCTTGACCTCAATTTCACGGTCCAAGGACCAGGTTAAGTTTTTTCGCTTAAGTCCGTTTCTCAATAACTACAAGCCATAGGTCAATGATATTTGGTATATAGCTTGGTCTTGGTTAGTACATGTCAGTCTGCCATTTGGATTTTGACCTTGATCTCAATTTCATGGTCCAGTGTCCAGGTTATGTTTTTTCGCTTAAGTCTGTTTCTCAATAACTACAAGCCATAGGTCAATGATATTTGGTATATAGCTTGGTCTTGGTTAGTACATGTCAGTCTGCCATATGGTTTTGACCTTGACATCAATTTCATGGTCCAGTGACCAGGTTAAGTTTTTTCGCTTAAGTCTGTTTATCAATAACTACAAGCCATAGGTCAATGATATTTGGTATAAAGCTTGGTCTTGGTTAGTAAATATCAGTCTGCCATGTGGCTTTGACCTTGACCTCAATTTCACGGTCCAGTGACCAGGTTAAGTTTTTTCGCTAAAGTCTGTTTCTCAATAACTACAAGCCATAGGTCAATGATATTTGTTATATAGCTTGGTCTTGGTAAGTACATGTCAGTCTGCCATATGGCTTTTGACCTTGACCTCAATTTCATGGTCTAGTGAACAAATTTGAGTGTTTCTGATTATGATAGTTTCTTAATTACTGTAAGTGGAATGGTAATAATATTTGGCTTGTAGATTGCTCTTGAGTAGTACATGACTGTACATGACTGTTTTAGCAACAAGCAGGGACGGGCGAGACATCTATTAGGGTCCACTCTTGTTATTATTATTTTCTCCTTTTCCTACCTTTTTTTAAATTATCTACATTTTTCAATATATTCAAAGCAATTTGAATTTTTCCTCGCCATTTTGTTGTTTCCATGGCAACAGTCGCCATTTTGAAATTCTTAAGATCAAAACTTGTTTCTACTCATGCTAAGTAACATTCATATCAAGATTCATTCAATTTGGAGCAATTTGAAAATTTCTTGCAATTTTCTGTTCCCATAGCAACTGTCGCCATTTTGGGATTTTTATCACCAAAATTGTTTCTACACATGCTCAGTAACCGTCCTGTCAAACATTCCATTCAGAACATTTTAATTTGTTTCCCGCTATTTTAATGGTTTGATCATGTGACTTTGATTTTTACAATTATCACTCCCCTTGTTCATTTGGTATTCTACTGTCGTTGTTTGCTATGCTTCATTCAGAAAAGACAGAAATTATACATTCATAATTTCAATCGTTATTGCAACGTCCTATTTCATTGGTCAACGTCACGAACAACAACGATGTTATTTCGATAGACGCTTTTAAATATAGTGACGTAAAATTCAATGACACCATTGTTTAAACTTTAAGACAACATACAGTGAATACACATATATAACTTTCAATAAAAAAGAAATTTTATTTCTTAAAAAAAGTGCCCTGTTTGTCTGCAGAACTTGGCTTTATAGAAAACTTCATATGAAGATTCAATTTATTTCTTTTTAGCTCACCTGGCTAATGCCAGGATGAGCTTTTGCCATCACTTTGCGTCCGTCGTCCGTCCGTCCGTCCGTCCGNTCTGAAACTACTGGGCCAATTGGAACCAAACTTAGCCACAATAGTCCTTAGGTGGTCCCCTACAAAAAAGGTGTTTTTCAGGTCCATGCGATATCCAAGATGGCCGCCAGCGGGAAGCATAGTTTTAACATTGGACCCTATGGGAAAACACATTCAAAGATCTTCTCTGAAACTGCTGGACCAATTTGGACCAAACTTGGCCACAATAGTCCTTAGGTGGTCCCCTACAAAAAAAGGTGTTTTTCAGGTCCGCGCTATATCCAAGATGGCTGCCAGCGGGAAACAAAGTTATAAAATTGGAATTTATGGGAAAACACATTCAAAGATCTTCTCCTCTCAAACTACAGAGCCAATTGGCGCCAAACTTGGCCACAATAGTCCTTTGGTAGTCCCTTACAAAAAGGTGTTTTTCAGGTCCGCGCGATATCCAAGATGACTGCCAGTCGGAAACATAGTTTAAACATTGGACATTTCATAAAATGTCTATGTTAATCAAGGACCAAGTGAGCGATACAGGCTCTTGAAAGCCTCTCGTTAGAAGTCATCTATACAGATTTTTTCGGGTTTCCTACTGATACCTAGTGAACGAAATAACATACTGTCTTCAAACTTGGTATGTGAATTGTTTACCACAAAACTCAGGCCAAGTTCGATTTCGGGTTCAGAGGTACAAAGATTCTGGAGTAATACCCCTTGAATCTTAGGAATTTTGCAAATATTAGGGTTTCCGACTGAAAACTGATTATTACTTGTGAACGAAATAACATATTGTCTTCAGACTTGGCATGGAAGTTACTTACCACAAAACTCAGACCCAGTTCGATTTTGGGTTCCAAGTTTTAAGTTTTAAGCGGTTCTGGAGTAATGCCCATAGAAACTTTGAAATTTTGCAAATATTAGGGTTTCCGACTGATAACTTGTGAAGGAAATAACATTTTGTCTTCAAACTTGGAGGTCAGTTGTATAACACAAAACTCGGGCCAAGGTCGATTTCGGGTTCAGATGTACAAGTGGTTCTGGAGTTATGCCCTTGAAACTTTGCGAATTTTAGGTTTTCCGACTGATAACTTGTGAACGAAATAATATATTGTGTTCAAACTTAGTATGTAAGTTGTCCCAAGGATGACCTTGAAAAACAAGTTTCCTTTTATGTTAATTTATTGCATAACTTGAAGCATAGCATTAAGTTTTTACGTATTATGGCAAAGGAACTTGATAATATTTTAACGTAATGGATGATGGTGTGTTGTCAACAACACCTTTGATTAAAAAAGGTAAGATGATATTTTCCAAACAATGTAAAACGAAGTTTAATGCCTAAGAAACGACAATGAAGAGAAAAATTAAATGTTGATGAATGATAGAATAAATTAATGATTCGATTCATCGTTCAGGGAGGTTGAGGAGATTGATATATAGCGGGTTTGGGGGTGGTTAAATAGAGGATGGAATGTTTGACAGAGTAGGTGGTAAGGTTTGTAGGACTGACCCACCGGTCCACCCCTGATAGGTTGTCACTTAATTCAAACAAAAGTATACGTAACATACTGATACCATAATTATAAGTGATTAAATGCTCATGGGAGTTCACACTATACATGTCGTAGTGTTGACTGTCTGTTTTTTTTTTATTTATTTCCGCGCCTTGTGACAGTCTCCTGTCCGCGTTTTTTTCCGTATTCTGATCTATTCTCGTTTTTGCCATATCTCTGGACTTTGGTTTTTGTAATTACCAAAATCCCTTCAGTGTTCCTTTGGTAGTCTGTTGTCGTTGTTTCAAACTGCGCCAATACATCGTCATGACTAGTCTTAATACTGACAAATTAACTAAACTAAAAGAACCAATCATTAACTAAAATAAGAAGAAAAAATACCAGCGTTTAATGGACTCTTATTATTCACCAGCCCAGTAGTCAGTACTTCTGTGCTGACCCGAAAGCCGATTCTATTTGAAACCTACAATATCTAAATTTTTGTAAATTTTGTTGAAAACTAAGGAGTATCTCCCTCATGCAAAGCTCTGTCCTTAGCTGATTTTGGCTTTACATTTAGATCACATTGGTTATTTGTTCTCTATGAGTTTTTAAACACCTTTGAGTTTATGGTCTTCCAACATTTAGATTTTATCTGCACTGAAGAGCCATAAGTTGTCGAAATGCGCATATGCAGAATTTTAATTCACAGTAACTTCGGTATTTAGTTATTTATGAGAGGAAAAAGGGAAAAGAAAATCTGTTTTCCCGTAAAAAGCAACCCGGTTGAGTATTCTCCTGAGGTTTCAGTCTGGTTCAAATCTCGTTTATGAATAATTCTTAAACTTGCCTTATGAGTGACATTTTTTATTGATTTATATTATATAATGACCCATCCAAATTGTAAAAAAGATTGTGCACTTTCGAGAAATGGAAAATTTAAATTTTTGACTAAATTTGACCATTGATCTCTTAGTCAGAATTTAGCCGATTTTGGTAATTTTAGTATGTTTATTATACTAAAGGGAAACGGGATAGAGAAAGGGGAGGTTGGGTACCCATAAACCGGTTTGACCCTGTTTCCAGTGCCGGTACTAAGTCCGGCTATCGCGAGTTTCTATCGTTATCTATGTTTGTCTTTTGTCATTTTGTTGTTTTTCTTGTGCAGTTCTCTGGTTGATTGTGACATGTGATTGTAATATTCGGCTATTGTAAGTGTTTCCTGTTATCTTTCCTTCATTAATTTGGGGTAGGGATAATGAAAATAAATTTTCAAGAAAAGTACCCATCTTATTCATATGATTTTTTTTCTAATTTTTTAAGGATATTATTGTCCATCTTTTTAAACAAATCTATTTTACTCTGTAGGCGATTGGGATTTTGAAAAATTAAGATTTTTACAGATTTAACGAAGTCTTTAATTTGACCCAAAAGAGCAACATTTTCTTACAAAACTTTCTTATATCATCACGAACCTATGCTTTTTATTAGTGATATGTCTTCAAACTCATGCTATCTAACAATCTGGAGACTTTGAGAGAAAACTTGATGCTAGAAGTCTATATTTTAACAACAAATTGCCCCAAAATAAGCCAAAATGGATGAAATTTACAGAAAATCGCCCAAAATAGTGGTTTTCAAATGACTATAGCGCAAAAAGAAATACGCACGGACATATGGTTTTCTCATCAAAAATGATTTGTTCAGGGTCTTTGCATTATAAAAATATAGGTTTCGGGAATAGGGTCTGTAAGTCTCGTCATGTGACACCAAGAATTGGCGATAAAATTGAAATTTGAAGACCTTTCCCGCCGAAAGATGACGTTTAAGGATTATGACGTTTATTCTTTTGTTTAGAACGTCACATATTATCGTGCAAAATGTAACTTCCGGGTACAAAAATTGTACCCGGAAGTTTAAAAATTCGACGAGACTTACAGACCCTATAACTTGATGCATGAAAATTTTGACCTCTCAGGAGAATACATCGTTAAGGTTAATGAGGACACAAGACTCAGAAAAAAATACAATTTAATTTTCTTTGTTCTTTGGATATATTGTAGTACTATAGTAGTTGGTTGTTACGTGAAATTTTCAACCCTCTTACCAGGCTTTTTCTCTCGATATATTGGACAAGAGTTTCCTGCCCCTTGATGTTCATGATTGATATATAAGAACAGACTGTAATATGCATGTTGTTAGTAGGGGGAAAATAACCATCACTGGTATAATCTGTGACTATTGAATATATGATAACATAGAATAGACTTCGATCTATCCACTTGGTAGCTTCAACATTAACTCTTTACTCCATAACTTGCAAAGTTTTCACGCCTTTTTGGCCATTGCCAGACCATAGTTCATGCCATGAAAAAAATTGTGTCATTTAAAATTTGATTTTTTTCTTTGAATAAATTATTCAAAATCACAACTATAATATATTAAAAAATCAGTATAGCAAACAAGGCTTTTAAGAGACCTACGTGCATTTAAAGTTGACAACATTGCCCTCATTCCCCCAGAAATTTTGCCGTCACTAGAACAAAATCCGGAAGTGATGTCACCGGCTGTTCTTGTAGCACCAAACACAAACAACCATAGTCATATGACTGTATACGATCTTCCACTTGACTAGAACAGGGAGTTTTAGGTTGCCCATATCAAACCAGAAGTGGATACTCTCTTGCCTACACTGTTAATCATAAATGCAAAAAGGTTGTCATCTACAAAGTCAAATTTTGTGATATATTGTATGAAAGTTAGACAAGTGACCCCGTAGGAGAGATAAAGGTGCGTGTATGCGGGCCCAGAAGTAGTGTGTATTTCTTGTTGGTCACCTAAAATGCTCTTTATATATATATTTTTGATGGCGATGACTATATGGAGGAGTTGATATTTCTCATATTTTCTTGTTCAAAACTTAATAGGAGTGATCTTTATAAAACGGAAATTAGCAGTGGCCTGTTCTGGGAGTATTTCTATCACGTCTGTGTTAATTGCTTAGAAGGGAGAGATTGCTTTTATTGTTCTAGGGTGATTTCCCTCTTTCCACAATTTTTATGTTTTATTCTATCATTATTTCCCCTTTTCTGATTCCTTTGTGTGCATTATTTACTTTTTCACAACTATCTCTCTATTTTATTTAATTTTTATCAAAGTTATTACTTTTTCAGCCCTTTTACTGTGTAACTTTATTAATATTTTCTCCTTTTCCTACCCTTTTTAAATTATCTCCATTTTTCAATATATTCAAAGCAATTTGAATTTTTTCCCGCCATTTTGCTGTTTCCCTGGCAACAGTCGCCATTTTGATATTCTAAAGACCAAAACTTGTTTCGACACATGCTAAGTAACATTCCTATCAAGATTAATTCAATGGGACTGTTGCACTATCTGTAGTTACCGTGTCTGCCGCTATGTTCATTAGTGAACTGGTGAGTTCCGGTCGATAAGCCCCGTTTAAACTAATATTAAATTGGCAAAGTTTAAAATGAAATTGTGAATAACCATGAACAATTATATACACAATTTCAAAGCAGTTACAACAAATGACATTTAAGCTACAACATTCGAAAATCGCAAAATCGTATGTTTTGTAGTTATTTTCAAATAATTTTTGTAAAGTTACCATCTATTGACACAAAGAAGTGTCATAAATTGATCTTCATATGCATGATATGCCGTTAATTTTTCCAAGAAAAACAATTTTACCTATATTATGATGCCATTTGCTACATTGCCTACTGTTTACCTGTAATCTGGACACATTATCCACACCTGTGGATCCTTTTTGATGTACAAATCATATAGGTGTGACAAAACAAGGTAAAAAAAACTCCGAAAATTGTTTTTTTAAACAGTATGTATTTAACGCAGAATATCATCGGTATTTGAAATATACATTTTGATTCAAAAATCTTTCGCCTACAAGTTTGAAAATTTGTATAGGATTGGAATACACATTTCTAAAAATCAGAAATTTTGTTTTAAGACAAAATTGAAATGTGTCATGCAAGGATGAAATGTAAATATAAATAAATAAAACTAAACTTAAAAAATGACCGGCTTTTATTCTATGCATTTTAGCATTTGAGATTTTATTGAAACTGAATATTCTATTAAATGCAGGTTACCACTACATGTCAAATGTCATCTAGTCGAATTCAATAACACCTGTATATTGAAAGGTGTTGAGGGTGGTGCATGTTTGCAAACTGTGTGGGGTAAGGTAAACCCTCTCAAGTAATTTGCAATCAGGTGACCTATTTGTCATCTCCATTTTTTATTAAATTACAATGAGAACAAAGATTGAGCTAGCTAAGGGACCGACCATTTAACCTGAAGGGGGGGTTATGGTTTTTTTTTCTGGACAGAAAATTTTTTTCGCGCTTCGCGCGAAACAAATTATTTATTTTTTGCACACGTATCAACAAAATATTTTTTTTCAAAACTAACATTATTTTTTGGGGCAGAAAGCCTCATTCAGAAAATTTTTTTTCATCATTTTGGCAGCCAAAATATTTTTTTCACATAAAATCAGATCCAAAATATTTTTTTAGAAAAAAACCATAGCCCCCCCTTCAAGTTAAATGGTCAGTCCCTAATGAGATTGTTTTGTATGTATTAGACATAACAGAAAAGAAAGAAATAAATAACAACAAAAGCATAAAAATATAAAAATAAAAAATTAATGTCTTTTATTTGAAAATAATATTTAAAACAATAAGTTACAATAGGTTCGAATTGTCAAAACTTAGTTTGTACTTCTTTAAATTTCTGAACAACCACGGATTATAAAGGAAAAACTGCATTCAATTGTGTATTCCAAAACTGGTTCTTAACAAAACGGCTTCATGTATCGACAAGCCATTTCCTGTATTAAAAGTTGAAACACGGAATTTTGATAAGCGAAAAGAATTATTTTAAAATTGTAAGTGGTCTTAAAGATATGAAGTTTTAAAAATGACCAATTTTACATACAAATGCACTAGCATTATCGACCGGAACTCACCGGTAAATGATAAGGGGAGCTAACTGTGCATTATGAAACAGTCCCATTTGGAGCAATTTGAAAATTTCCTGCAATTTTCTGTTCCAATAGCAACTGTCGCCATTTTGAGAGATTTTTATCACCAAAATTGTTTCTACACATGCTCAGTAACCTTCCTGTCAAACATTCCATTCAGAACATTTTAATTTTTTTCCCGCCATTTTTATGGTTTGATCATGTGACTTTGATTTTTATAATTATCACTCCCCTTGTTCATTTGCTATTCTACTGTCGTTGTTTGCTATGCTTCATTCAGAAAAGACAGAAATTATGCATTCATAATTTCAATTGTTATTGCAACGTCCTATTTCATTGTTCAACGTCACGAACAACAACGAAGTTATTTCGATAGACGCTTTTAAATATAGTGACGTCAAATTCACTGACACCATTGTTTAAAGTTCAAAGGATTGGGATAAGGAATTAAGTATTTCGATGAGTAAACGGGATATTTCACTCACATCCTTCGGACTATAATCAGTTTATATGTGAGTCGGCCGTGTTAAAACATCGATAAACTCGTCCAATATAACTTTTATTCTTATAAAAATACCGTACATGTTTGAACAGTAATAAAAAGGACGAATGTAGTACACTGGTGGGATATATATATGTTGTGTACAAATTGTAATTTTATACAAATTATAATTTGTATAAACATTTTGTACAAATAAATTTTATTGGAAATAAAAATATTTATGTATTCTGAAACCATTTAACTGTTCATGTAGTAAGGGAGATAATTCATTTTGCAGATATTTATGTAATCAACTTGATGAAGTTACGCAATTGGGAAAAACTTCTACATTTTTAATTTTGACAATATTTGGGACTTTTTCTATCTTATATATTATGTAATCTGTCGCATAGTGAAATTTAGTAAATTAAATTTCTTATGAATAGGAATCTGTATTGGACCAATCAGCTGGATGCATGTATTTTCAGTTTCTACAAATTACAATTTGTACAAAATTAGCTTATACAAATTATAATTTGTACAAAAATAGCCCCAAAAATCACTTATAATTTGTACAAAATCTTACATCATATACTAAACTTGGTTTGAAATGATAAAATAAATTAAAACATGATTTATTTTCAAATGATAAGGTACATATTCACTTTATTTGTTTAAATTTTGTATAATCAATTTTAAGTACGAATATCATAACTAGAGTGATACAGAACCATGTTATACCAGATGCTTTACAACAAATTGCAACTACACCAAGTCAAAGATCGTGTGACAAACGTGATTTATATGTGTTGTTTTATGCTGTGCAAATATGTGCTCTAACAAATTTTCGTTTCACGCAGAAATGTTAAGAAAACCTTTCTTTTCAGTCTACATTAGAAATGGGAATTAAAAAGCCCCAAAGTAGCTATTGTTGATATCGACTGCATAGTCATCTAATATGGAATACTACTGTAAAATTAATGATAAAGGTCTTTCTATTGAAATCACAAAACACATTGAAATAAAAATGCAAATACATGTAGCTGTATTACATGGCGACACATTCTTGTCTCATTAAATTTTATTCATTATAAAGCAGGTGGCTATGTCGGAAGGATGAACAAACACGCAGACATACAGTCAATGACACTTGTAAAAAACAGTCAATGACACTTGTAAAAAACAGTCAATGACACTTGTAAAAAACAGTCAATGACACTTGTAAAAAACAGTCAATGACACTTGTATAACCGGGTAAATTCCGGCTATATGAAATAATACGGTACTCCAAATTATATACTTTATTTTGCGGTATCTGGACACTTCCAGACCCAAGATCGAAACTGAATAACAATATAAAATAACAAATACATATAGATAATTAAAAACAGTTGTTATGTAAACAGATTAGTGTCCAAAGATATTAAACAGCTCTATCCGGCTTCCAGCGCGACAAACATATTTTGAACAATAGAAATAATTGAGAGATTAATTTAAAACGAAAGAATAAAGGAAAGAATAAATAGATAAACTCACATGTCACACTAGCACTAAAAATTATGTAAATTAAATGTCTAAAACGTATTATATGAAATGCCCAAAGAGAATATTTAATGAAAACCGTAATTTAATTTTAAATCCAAATGTCCAAATATTTCCGGGTTATATTCTCCCTTACTCCCCCTAAACTCGGTCCCCCAGTTAGCCGAATATACCACTTGTGTTATTTTCTGGGATACCGTCCTCTTGAACATATTGCATGGCCCTTAGGAATAGGTGGTCTTCGTTGTCTGTTACCCTCCGAAACTGCATATCCTTCACGTTCAAATCTATAATTTTCAAATTGTTCATGAAGATCATTTACTTCTCTTTGTAACAGACGCTCTTTCATTTGACTATTCTTATAATCTATGCTCAACCGTTGTTTAGTCTGTTCCAAATTCTGAATGTCCCGGTATAATTCGAATATTTCAGATTTTGCCTTTTCCAGAATGTATTCACTTTCTTCCAACTCGTTTTTCAAAGTTTGAATCTAAAGAGCAAAATTCCACTTTTCTGTTTTTAATTTTTCGTTTTCAGTTCTTACTATATTTATTTACACAGTTTTTTATTGATTCCGAATTTGGGTTTTTAATCTAAAATTTTCATCGGTAAGCTTTCTGTTTTGAATACGTAAAGTTTTTAGATTATCCTCTTTTATTTCTTCTTTGGACGCACACGTTATAGCGGCGAGTTCGATGTTGTCCAATTCTGTAAACGGAAAGACGGGTTGCTGTTGTTTCTTTTCAATAAATGTCTTCATACGTTCACTGTGCCGTTGAATTTTTGATTTCGATTTCCTTTTTACCTTTAAATTACTAGCAGATTTTTCATGAAAATTACACACGCGGGAAAAATGTCCATAAAGTCTACATTTGTAGCAAAATGAATTTACAGCATTACATATGTGTCGTTTAAACATGCTTACGGTTTTGCCGCAACACTTGCATAGGTATTCCATATTGTGCATTCCAGAAAACTGTATTTCATTTCTATGCGGCTGGTAAATCCAATATCCATTCATCATGGTATTTGTCCACGAGTTCATTTCTAGTTTTGGGGAAACTAGTTCTGGTAGAGCTAGGTACTGAAGATCGTGCCGCGGGTTAACTCGACCAATATATAACCGGGTAAAATTCCGGCTATATGAAATGAATAA
>MJUU01062533.1:40209-60393 GCA_002080025.1 Modiolus philippinarum
AATAAAAATTTATAACTGTATCAGGATGCTGATACAAAAGTCTCCCAAACGAACTCCCAAATCAGAAATCCGTGCTAAAAATCACTTCCATACATCGTACGCAAACTGTCTGTTGAGTTTCAATCAATTCTGAGCACTTTCAGTTTCCCCGCCTTTTTTCTGTTTCCATGGCAACGGTTGCCATTTCGAAGTCTTAGAGACCAGAAACCAATTCCTCATGTCCTAAACAACCTTCCTATAAATTTTCATCCAATTCTGAGCACTTTGATTTTCCCGCCTTTTTTTGCCGTTCCCATGGCAACGGGTGCCATTTTGAAGTCTTGGACACCGGAAACATATTCCCCATGTCCTAAGCAACCTTCATGTAAATTTTCATCCAATTCGGAGCACTTTGATTTTCCCGCCTTTTTTGCCGTTTCCATAGCAACCGGTGCCATTTTGAAAATTCCAAGACCGGATTGCAAATCCTCACATGGGGTCCATCAACCCATGAAGTTTGGTCAAGATCCGAGCAGTAGTCTCTGAGAAAATGCGTGGACAAATTTTGAGGCGAAAGACAAGAAGAAGAACAAGAAGAACAAGTGATAACTGTGTTCGCAAGCGAAACACAAAAGTCTCCCAAACGAATTCCCGTATCGGACTTCAAGGCATTACGAGAATCCTTCAAGGAAAAAAATTGGACAGGGATTCCCCTTATAACCTATATAATCCATATCTCAAAATTCCTCCTTTTTTTAATCAGAAAACCAGATTTTCCAAATAAAAAAAAATATGTTTCTGGTTTTGTTCCCATGGCAACAAAGTGCTCTTTTGTCCATTACATCCAATTTCAGACCCTTTCCAAAAAAATTTGGGCAGGGGTTCCCCTTATAAGCTGAAATAACAAGATCTGTTTATGAGACACTACTTATGCCCCCCAGATTCTACAGTAAAGTACATGAAAATACCCAGTTTAACTCCTTTTTTCCTCTATGACCTTGACTTTGACCAATTCATGTTTCTCTTGACTAGACCTATACTCTTGTCAAGTATTAAAAGTGTATCTTTCACAATTCAAAAGTTACCATAAAACACCAATATGTATTCCTTTATTCTGAAACGAATGAAGCCCTTTCGAGACTCTTATTTATTGAAAATGGTTTTAATTGTTAAATATATATGTTTCAATATGAAACCTACAGAAGAACACTGTATCAAGATCTCCTCTTTGGGTCTCTTGTTTCTAACAAAAAGAAAAAAATCAAATCTGTCAGCATCCTACAGTTGCACAATTTAATTATGAATGACAAATCCCGATTCAATAAAATAAGCAATAAGGATTCTACATTCATATACAGGAAAACAACCAATTTAATCCCTTTTAAACCTGACTATTTTTGCATATTTATATACCTCTTGACTAGAACTATACACTTGCCAAGTAAGATAAGTCTGTCTTATATAATTTAAAAGTTCTAGCCAAGGTTAAAGTTTCGGAAGCCCACAGACACACAGAAATACAGGACAAAAACAATTAGCGCCCGATCCTCGGTTTAGGGCATAATAACAGATACCAGGAAAAAGCTACAATGCATTAAATTTACAATCACGAGTCACATTTTTCCCCGTAAAATATTACTTAGGAGCAAAAAATTCTGGTTAGAAACACAATTAAATGATCTACGGGTGGCTATTATTTCAAATTTACTGGTAGCTGTATTAAAACAATATATGTAATTGGTCTGAACTTGCAACCTTCAGTTTACTTGGGAACCCGCAAACTAAACCTCAACGGATTTCATTGGATTAATAGCTTCTGTAAGTTTTTAGACCAGGAGTTCTAAAATAAATGTAATTCAGAGGCGTTTCGCTCCAAAAAGATCACATTTCGGAATTAATTCTGTAATTAATTTGAGAACCACGCATTACTTTTGAAGTATTCAGCGCCCGAGACCTGAATGTAAAAAGCCAAGTGCATGAATTTGTTTATCTCTCAATTTTTGAACATTGAAAGTGTCCTATTCTTGATTTTTTTTACATATTTCAATCCTGATCTTATTTATTTTAGCTTACCTACTTGGTTCAGGCTTAGAACACACACAATATCTTTTTGACGTCGGATTCTAGGTTTGAATATAATCGCGACATCGGGTCTTGATTTTGAAAGAGGACTATATATGGTCGGTTTTGACGTTGTTTTAACGTTGATTATTGGTACATATAAACCATATCCCAGCTCTGGCATCAAGACTTACAATAACAATTTTCAACACGTCACAGTATAGAAAACTTCACGTCATAAAGCCTACTACGTCATGAATAATGCACATTTCATATGTTAAGTACATTCTTGGTCACATTGGGCGGACATGTTTGTGACGTAGGGCGGACCAACAACAACTGGTGAATCTAAATACCAGAGCTCGGATATGGTTTATTTCCTTGCCCGATAACGACCAAAATTACACATTGGGGAAATATTGAAACGACGTTGGTGATATTACGTCAAATCAACAGTAAAAATATTATCTTTAGCAAATTCTGCAACGTTTGTGTATAATTGAGTGATATGACTATTTAAATGTTCAATTTTTCACATTTTATGTGATGAAAATTTTATGTATAGAACTGAATAGATGGCAGCAAATGAAACTATAGCCGGTGATGTGTCTTTATACTTGTGAATAGTCACTAACTGAACAACTAACCTAATTTTTACTAGTTTTTTTTTTAATTTGAACGTCGTAGTTTTCTTTGCGAACATTATCTTTACCTTCACAGTATTACAGTTTAGAATTTATCTTTGCAACATGTCGAATTACAGTCTTCAAAGGTACCATGGACAGCAATGGCGACATCACTTCCTTTATGGGCTTGCATTGTTGTTAATTTTTGTGGTAATTGGGCGAATTTCACCTTACAAACCAGTCTTCCGATTTTTATGAAAGGAGTTCTCAAGTTTGACATTCAAAGCGTAAGTTACAATGAAAATCTAACAAAATAATAAAATTGTATTGATATCACTTCTAATGTGTTGAACATAATTTTCTCTAGTTTCTGGTAAATTTTAACACCTTCTGATCGATTAGTTATCGAAATAATAACTAACATGTGTGTTAATTTATTCTCATTTATCGATTGGTCAATCATGTTAATATCTCGTGTCTTGCAGTTTCTACAAAGAGTGCAACCGCATGTTGATAAAATTAACACCTGCATTTTTGTTTAGCGATATGGTTTTTGCATTTTTATAACTAAGATTACTCAATACGGGACTTTCGAGATAGGAACTATCCTGTAATTGAAGGCGGAAACGATGGCCTCGCATACCAGTAAGAACGAATACTGGATTTCTAAACCTACTGAAATAAATATATACCACATAAAAAAACAACCTATTTATGAAATGGAAGTGCATTTATAATTTTACCTCTATGAAAACTCTTTAAATAAATTTTAATTGTCAAAAAAAAAACACTTAAACTGCATCGCTACAAATTGATTAAATATAAATCAACCTTAGCTCAACAGTCTTCATTAATTAGTGGTTCCCTCTCGATGTATTGATGTATTGATCTTTTACGTATAAAAATATATCTGTTTCCGGAGTGAACACGATTAAAAAATATTCACTCAAGATCCATTTTAAAGAATGGTGCAATGATACACACACAGCAACGATGGTAGCAACAAAATGGCGGTATATTTGAGAATGAAGAAAACGCAGATCCCTTTACTTCAAATAAATTCTGTAGAAATTAAAGAAACAACCTCTAACATTGTTTTCCAATTAATTACGTATATTTCTCAAATCTCAATAGTTAAATTTTCACATTTTAGAGTTCTAGGTAAACCTCGAACTTTAAAATGTGAAGATTTGAGAAAATATACGTAATAAACTGGAAACATTGTTAGAGACTATATATAAAATTGTAACGGAGTCTATATCGTTTAGAAAATTCTATTCTGGATCAGGTTGAGCCTTTCCTGTATTTAAATGAAAACCCCAATTTTCACTATCTCTCAAATTAAAAAAAAAAAAATAAAATAAAATAAAAATAAAATAAAAAAAAATAAAATAAGAAAAAAAAAAATAATAATAAAAAATNTTTTTGTAACGAAGATGTTATAGAAATGATTAGGAATATAAATTTTAAATACATTTGAACTTTCTTTTTATTTTAAATAACTATTTTGTTAAATTTCTTAATGAATGAAACCTAAATGAACAATTATTAGACAAAAATGGCGGAATAATACCACTGAGACACCTTAAGCAATAACAGTAGATTATTTGAATACCCGAGGGCGTCAATCGTAGATTTGACGGTCAAAATGCAGTTTATAGGCGACGTGTAGCGGAGCCTGTAAACGGATATTTTCACCGTCAAATCAAGATTGACGCCCTCGGGTATTCAAATAATGTACTGTTATTGCGATTCTAATGCAACAAGTCAATTTTATGTTCTATTTTTAACTCATGAATTTGTAACAATATTAGGAACCAGACTAAACAGGGAACCTACTTTGTCACAGGTGTGTAGATGGTGGAATTGACGGTCAGTTTTGACCAATCAAAACCTTCGTTATATAAATGTTGCATTAGAATATAAATTATTCACTCAAGATCCATTTTAAAGAATGGTGCAATGATACACACAGCAACGATGGTAGCAACAAAATGGCGGTATATTTGAGAATGAAGAAAACGGAGATCCCTATACTTCAAATAAATTCTGTAGAAATTAAAGAAACAATCTCTAACATTGTTTTCCAATTAATTACGTATATTTCTCAAATCTCAATAGTTAAATTTTCACATTTTAGAGTTCTAGGTAAACCTCGAACTTTAAAATGTGAAAATTTAGCTATCTCGATTTGAGAAAATATACGTAATAAACTGGAAACAATGTTAGAGACTATATATAAAATTGTAACGGAGTCTATATCGTTTAGAAAATTCTATTCTGTATCAGGATGAGCCTTTCCTGTATTTCAATGAAAAACCCAATTTTCACTATCTCTCAAATTAATAAAAAAAAAAAATAAATAAAAAAAAAAAAAGAAAAAAAATAAAATAAGGAAAAAAAAAATAGAGATACAATTTGTTATATTTCAAACTAAATGATCCACTTCTTTTCTTAAAGTTTGTAAATCGAAATGATACAAAATATAGCGTTATTTTTTCTTGATAAGTGCATTCTGTCCACGTTTAGATTCAGTAATTCTGAAAGTGGAGTAAATGCAAGCTATAAGATGTCCCCTTTCAAAGTTTCAAAAATGCACCCTTTTTGTGTACGGACAGATAGAGGTAAAAAAATAAGCCTAGACTTTTCGTTGTCGGAAACATAAAAAGGCAAGTTATTAAGATGGTGGTAATATTAAAATCACTAAACAGAATTGCCAAGAGCCAAAGTCCAAGAGGTGTCGAAATTCACCGGAAAATGGTCCTGACTTGGTAAAGGCATTTCAAAGGAACTGATAGGTTAAACCGATTTTATGGCGCGCCAACCATGTCCTTCCATTGTGGTAGTGTTCGCCAGCAGTAAATCAATAGCAATTGCTGTTGAAAGGTCGTTGACGGTAAAAAAGAACGATTATATCATGATATAAGCGTATTTTTAAGCAATGTATAGAACTGCATAAAAGATGTTCGTATCGTACTTTCAATCTTACTACAGAATGGCGTATTATCAGCGTTACCATATCTTTGTGCCTCAGTAATGGACATCATAATAGGTAACTTGGCCGATTACCTCCGTGAGCAAAGAATACTTACAACAACTCAAACAAGAAAATTATTTCAGTGTTCTGGTAAGTATCGTTTATATACAGCAAAATAAATAGTGACCCTGAGAGTGAAAACAAGTTTTACCTTTCCTAAAAGCTTGTATGGCGTCAGTATTCGGACACATCCAGTCTAAGGACTTTCTTTATTATAAAGTGTAGATGTACAAAATAATGAGTGTTTATTTATATGTCAAAAACACGCATAAAATAAAAGCATGATAGCTATTGTCACTTAATGATGTTATAGTACAAAAATCGATAAATGATCATCTCGATTGCCTAGTCAGAGTCTTATCCAAGGGTTTCTGAGATTTTTGCAATATGCATATTCAGCGGCCTTTGATTTTTTTTAATATCTAGACAAATCAGGATTTGTTTACCACTGAACGGTACTTGACATACATCCAACGTTGTTTTATTTTAGGTGAAACTAGGCTTAAGACTTAAAAATTTCTCACTTAATAGGAAGATATCCCGTTCTTTAAATTTGTTCGAATCTTCTTCCGCAAAATACAACGACTAACCTCAAGGAAATCAAAACTTTCATTCTTTTTGGAGTTTTCAACTATGACGTCAATTTTTTCATGGAGTCTACTCTAGCTCCACACAGCGGAAGACGTTCGTGCCTCTCTTTCTATTTTCTATTTCGACGGTGATTTATTTGATGTTTTGAATGTGACGGTGAGAAATATTATCAAACACCAGTGAGAGTGACAAAGAAAAAATCTCAGACACCCTTGGGTAAGAATTCCAGCGTCTCCGACTCACTAAGCTTCGCCACGGTCTGAGAACTTGAAATCTTACCCTTGAGTGTCTGAGATTTTCCTGTCTAGCACTGGCCATGGTGTATGATTCCTATATTTCCACTTTTGAGACAAAGAAGTTATTTTACTGGTCTGAAAATTCCTTTTGCACATCCGGTACAAGGCACACAATTACCATGCAACATATTCTGACGCCATCGACGATGCTTTGGAACGTCTGATGTAAAGTACGGCTTTGTGGTGCAATAGCTTCTTGCATGAGAGTAAGTAAGTAAGTAAGTAAATGCTTTATTTAGAGAGGGTGACTCAATTAGAACTTGTCTACTTTTCATTGAGGCCCTTTTATAAGATAAAAACAATAAATGCATTTATAAAATACAATAATACAAAATACACATTATACCATATTTTTACAATATTAATTCAATAAACCTTATTTGACTATTGAAGAGTCTCCATTTTCCAAAAAATAAGAAAAACAAGATGATTTAAATGATTCCAAGCTTCTAATGTTCTTAATGCTGTTTCTCACTTTTGCGACAGGTCAGTTCCTATTTTTAGCGGTGTGAGATTTTTTTTTGTCTAACACCTCCCTATGCCAGACATTCTCGTGCATACTATGATGTCATTGACGTCATGGTGGGTCGCTTAATAATGTCGGGTGGTAAGGACAACATGGCGGCGCTCAAAGACGTTTCATCAACAAAAGTGCGAAAATTAAGCAAACACCGCTGAAAATGCATGGTTTAGAAATCTCAGACACCCTCGGGTAAGATTTCAGTGGATCTTTGGACGGCAAGCCTCGTCAGAGAAATATTGAAATGTTATCCTTGGGTGTCTGATATTTCTTGATCTTGCCTTTTCACCGGTGTCAGAATCGATAATCTTTCATGGATGTAAGAAATCTATTCTTTTTCGAGTGGAGCGCAGCGAAACGAGGTGAATAAGACGAAACAATTCTTACATGAGTGAAAGATATTTGATCTCTGATTTTGATTGAATGTAATACAAACATCTGGAAAAATTTATAAATCTCAAACACACTGGGGTAAGATTTAAACGGTTTAACGGTTTAATCTTATTTATGGAATCCTGAGATTTCTCGATTTTTGAATGTTAAATTCTTTTATCGGTAGTTTGTAATTTCCCCTTGATCTGACGAGGCAAAAATTTTTCAGTATTTGCTACTGCCCGAATACGAAAAAATATTGGCAAAACTATCTTAGGCCTCTTTGTCAACCAGAATCAATGAAACAAAGAAATATACATCTATAGAGTCTCTTACCGGATGGTGCAAATTCTTTTACTAATCAATACTAGTCAATTTCCCGATTTCTTGAAAATTAACATTCATTTCCAAAATTTGTTTTTTTTAAATGATTTAGTTAATTACCGATAAATTTTATTTTTGATACAAGAAATATTGGCTCCAATAATGGACTCGTCAACAAGGGGCTCCTCCATTATTGCTCGCCAATATTTCTTGTATTAAAAACAAAAGTTCCATTATTCTATATATAGTCTCAATCAGGGACTTGTATACCGGCCAATATTGAAAGTGTGTATTTTAGAATATGTAATCTGATTGAATGTAGGAGTACGCGGCATTCATAGTCAACAATCATTATTTAAAGATGTTTTTGGGGTTTTATATATTTCAATCCGTATAGATCGGACTGTTTTATATTATGTAATCTAATATACAATTCTACTGTTTCAGCTTTTGTTGGTGCTGCCATGTTTTTAGTGTTCACTGGATATGTCACATGCGAGCTCAGATATTTAGCCGTTGCATTCCTGTGCCTCTCTATAATGTGCACAAGCTTTACTCGTGGAGGTTTCATTGTTAATTTTGTCGATATTGCTCCCAAGTAAGTGAAACAAAAGTGAGTTGGTTAAAGACGTATTTTACAATCGGTTTAACAACAACTTCCTGTAGTAAAAATAAAGGAATATTCCAGAAACATCTACCTAGTTAAAAATTTTAAAAAGCCGATTCTTTCATAATAAAAACTATATCAATTGCCTCTATAATTGCTCAAAACATTTGATCATTGTTGTATGTTGAACGATTCACCAAATTGCAAAATGATAATGCTATCTTCTTTTTATACCAAATTTATATATTGGTTTGTTTCTGATTGTCATTACCTCTTTTATTGATCATTAACAGTTACTTCGAAATTTAGCTTTCGACAACTTATCGTAAGTAAGTTTTTTATTTTAATTTTATAAGGTCTCATTACCTTTATTATTTCACATTAACAGTTACTTCGAAATTTAGCTATCAACAACTTGACTTAAATGAGTTTCTTTTTCAACTTTTATACTTCGAAATTTAGCGACGTATATAAGTTTTTTTTAAAAATTTTATTAGGTCTCATTACCTGTTTTATTACTCGTTAACAGCTACTTCGAAATTTTGCTATCGACAACTTATCGTTATTACTTTGGTTGATTCTTAATTTTATAAGATTATATTTTTTAAGATATGCTGGAATTTGCTTTGCTGTATCAAACACATTAGGAACAATTCCAGGAATGGTTGCTCCGATTGTAGCAGGTGTTTTAACGCCGAATGTAAGTCTAAATAGATATAATAGCATTGATGAAGCGATCCTCGAAAATAAGCAATGCATGTCGCTTAAACCGGTGCTGCTGGTCGTGCTGAAGGCCTCATGGTTACTTCAACAATAAAGGCGTTGTTCGATTGCTTTGCTTTACCATTTATTGGTAGAGAATTTGTCTCGTGTGCATTTTTCCCTTTATTGCTTATATTAAATACATATTACATTTAAAAGAAAAACTAAATTATACGACACCATTGTGTTTACTTTATTTCTGATAAGAACAAAGGGTCCCGTTTTTTCAATGCAGTTGTAAAAAATGCATTCGCTCAACAGTTTTGCTTCTCAATAAACAATGAAAGGATATGGAGTAAATGTACATGAGACAAAGCCTCTAAACCGTAGGTATCGTTGCCCTGCGACAACATGATTTCTACTGCTGAGTCCTTGGATTTCCTACGATTTGTTTTTTGTTGAAATAGTATATTGCGCGATATGTAGATCTTTCAAAGTATTATAAGGTAAATTGTGATAGAACTAATTATTAAATAATGGTACAATAATCAGTTATTGGAATAAAATGTGTATTTTTCAAATTATACATGTATGTAGTCCTAGCTTTCAACTGCATGCGTATGTCCCTATGTTATGATTTCTAACGCATAGTCCACGATTTCTATCGTTATTATCCTTATATCTAAGAAAACTCCTACTAATTGGCTGGGGATTCTGACTCCCCATTGGTGAAGAGAATCTCGTGATTTTATTCTTTTAACAGACAAAATGGCGATTGAAAACGAAGCGACAGATTCTTCCAACTGTTACTAATATCGTTGACATATCGAAATAATCTTACTTTTAATCTTATCTTGAAAGTTAACAGTCACGTGATTTTATTCTTTTAACAGACAAAATGGCGATTGAAAACGAAGCGACAGTTAACTGTTATATAGGTATATTTATATATAGTTTTTTTTATCGTTACTACTTATATTCACGTGGTATTCACATGGTTCGAAGCGACTGTTAACTTTCAAGATAAGATTATTTCAATATCAAAAAGTAAGATTATTTCGATATGTCAACGATATTAGTAACAGTTGGAAGAATCTGGGACAGAAGATTAATTCGGGGGTTAATGCTACAAACAAAATTTTTAATACGACCGGGAAGTAATCAAAAAGACACAATCTCTGAAAATATCACTTGGCAGTATGATTCGCCTGTTTGCGATTTTTTGATTTTTTGACAATACAATATTCAACTGGTATCAATATAAAGAAACAAAGATAAATTGCCATTTATGATGCAAAAATGCGATTTATATGTGTTTTGATAACATTGAATGCAATATACGTCAAAACTAATGTTTTACTTTCTAATATACTGATTTTTATATTTTTTTTCAACTATCATATCATACAGACTCAGAACCAATTTGTGTCAGTTGCCCAGTCCATTAATTCTCTTTCACTGAGTGTCTGTTACATGTAATACACGTGCTAGGTTATTACCTCAATCCATTGCGAAGAGCAATAGCTTGACATTCATATTGCAAGCCAGAATTATATTCAAGCCAAAAAGTAGATATCTAATATCCTTTATAAGTTATCTTATAAAAATATGAAATATCTTTTTATCAATATTTAAAGAAGATATCTTAGCACTTACGCATAGGCTTACATTCTTAACTATGTTCTCTGTTGACCATTTATTAATTTTCCTCAAAACACCCCCATTAATCAAAAAGGATAAATCAAAATAAATTCACAATAAAGTCAAAGGATGGACTGCCTCCCGTCTTCCTCGCTGGGACAAGAATATATTTGACGCTGTTATAAAGTACTTCTGTGACAAAGTGTAATTCGGGCTCATCAAGGGGTTGCAGAGGAGATTTTAAGACGAATGGATTAGGATAACTAGGATCCAAGTTACATATGTATGTGAAAATGTCACTCCAGACGAGTCTCATCAATAAACTCAGTGTTCGACCGTGGGGTAGTTTTTAGCACGGACCATTTGATTTTGAAGGGGAAGCCTGGGATTTTTTTACCCGAGCCTGGATTTTTTCCCTCCCCCATCGCGGGCCATATTATTTTTACCAATATACACTATGTCAGGGAAATTTGTTGTGCACTGGCTTTTTTCCTAATGGACATGGTGAGGGCCAGAATTCTTTTTGTACAATCTAGGTGCTGGTCAGTGATTTGTTTTTGTTGAAAAAATATGGACCAGAATTTTTTTTCTGAAAAATCCCAGCACCCCCTCTCCCCCCGAAAATTAAATGGTCCATGCCTTATAATAGGGCACTGAAGCACAAACCCAGTATGATATAAGTGGCATTTAACATTATTACATTATATACTTTTATCAAGTCTTTACATGATGCATTCATTTCAGGTCGTATCTTTTCCTTATTTGTCAATTGA
Organism: Modiolus philippinarum; assembly: GCA_002080025.1. NCBI lineage: Eukaryota > Metazoa > Mollusca > Bivalvia > Mytilida > Modiolidae > Modiolus > Modiolus philippinarum. The sequence continues at coordinate 51,739 of MJUU01062533.1, forward strand.
AAAATTCATGTTCTACTTAATTATAGGATCTAAAACAGCAATATCTATTCAAGCATTAAACAAGCTGCTCCTCATTAATTTCTTTTTTTTTCAATTTAACAATATCTAATAGGGAATATTTTTCAGATTGCCTTTATTTCTTTACGATACTTTACATTTTTATGGAATTCAAGCATCAAATATTTATGAAAATATTTAAGATCACTAATTCCATCTGCATCTACATCATAAGTATAGCCTAGGATCCTGACCCATGCGAGGTTGGGTCAGGTTCGACCAGGCTACATCATTTGGTACTTTAATAATTGGGTCTCATCCCGGATTTTCTAAATCCCGAAATCCAGAACTTAAAGAAGCATTTCTGAATTGATAAAATCCAAATTCTTGGTGCATTTTTTATCATATCTGGTATTAAATATTTCCTATCGACTACTTTTGATAATTTTGATAGACAAAAATCTTTCAGTATGATTATGATTGAATGACCGATGATGATAAACGGAAACGAGGAATCTTCATTAAAGTGGTATGGTCTCCTACTTCGGAAAGTATATCTTGATGACACGAGAGAATAGAAATTGTATTCAAAAACAATAAACTATCCAGAACTTGTATAGCACGCCTGTATCCTTTCTAACATAAACAGTCTTTCTTAAAGAATATGTTTGTTTATATGTTGTAATCGTCCACAAACTTAATACACTGATGCTTTGTCCGACAACGGCTGACAGTGATTGTAAGAACACTTTGCTAGTTTAGTTCAGGTTTGTCGACTATCCCGCATCAATGACCAGAAAAGACATGGATTTAGCATTGATCGATAATTAGCAAAGAATTCTACTCAAACCGGTGCTAGGGACCGTGTTGAACGTACTATGAGGTATAAGCAGAACTCAATGTTGAAGGCCTCGGTGACTTCAAGATCAAGAACAACAATAAAGCGTTGTTCCTTTGCTTGTTTCTTCCTTGTATTTGTAGAAACTTTGTCTCATGTGCATTTACTCCGTATCCTTTCATTGTTTACTAGTTCCAGTTTGCCTAGTGGTGTCAGAGGACAAGATCTGAAACGTGTTTCCATTGGGTCAAATGTTGAACTCTGCGGTTCCTTTCTGGTGGCCATCGCGAAAAAAGTTTGATCTTTAAAAACACTTTTTAGAGGGGCTTCCCTGAATAAAAATGAAAGGATATGAAGTAAATGCACACAAGACAGCCTCTACAAATTCATGGTAGAAGTTATCAATGAGACGTTTTTATTGTTGCTTTTCATCTTCAAGTCACCAGGACTATTTTGTGGGAAAAGTTTGGTTTCTATTGGATATATAGTTTCGGAACAAAATATCGTTGAAAAAATCCCCATAGGATCCAATGTGAAATTATGTTCCCTGCTGGTGGGCATCTTTGATAAGATGTAAATTAAAAAAAAACACATTTTTAGCAGGAGGACAGTTGTGTCAAAGTTTGGTTCAAATTGCCCGGGCAGTTTCAGAGGATCATTGAATGTTTCTTCCCATAGGGTACAATGTTAAACAATGTTAACAGGTAGTGGCAATCTTGTACACAATGTATATAGAGGGAACTTGAGAAAAAAAATCTTACCTAAATTCGCTTTGTTTGGTTCCAACCGGCTATGCAATTTCAGATAAAAAAAATCTTTGAATGTGTTACATGTATCCTATACGGTCCAGTGTTAAAATATGTCCCGTGCTGGTAGCAATTTTGGATAAAGTGCGATTAAGGTTAACACCTCTTCAGTGAAGGGGCTACCTAAAGACTGATGTGGCAATGTCTCGTTTCAATTAGCTTTCACTTAATGGATTTTCCCCGAAGGGCCCAATGTTGAACTTTGTATGTCACTGACGGCCGTTTTTGATAAAAAATGAAACTAAAAACAAAAGCATAAGTTTTCGAAGGAGCCGACCCCAGGACTATTGGGGCCAAGTTTGATTCCAATTGGCTATGTGGTTTCAGAGCAGAATATCTTTGAATGTGTTTTCCCATAGAGATAAACTTTAAACTATGTTTCCACTGTCAATCGTCTCGAATGTAGCACAGACGAGGCCACCTGAGGAATTTTGCGGCCAAGTTTGGTTCCAGTTGGCCTAGAAGTTTCAGATGAGAATATTTTCGAATGAAAAGTTTACGCCTGACAGACGACGGACGAACGCAAAGTTATGGCAAACGCTATAACAAGGTAAGCTAATAATAGCATACATGTACATATGATAAATCGGAGTTGTAACTGTCAATGATCATGCAAATACAACATTAATTTACAGTAAAATTAGTAAAATCTGAGAACTTGATGTGTTTCATACCCGTATTTTTCATCAACAAGTTACATATTGTAGAGATGTATGTTCTTTGGTATTGTTTGCCCGTTTCTCTGCTACTTTATCGATTCTTAAATGGATAAACGATTTCATGTCACCGGTCGGTTTATCAGATAATTTTGTATTTACAATAGCAAAAACACAAATTTATTCTGCAAATTTAATTATGATTTGCTTAAATTGTGCAGAAATGCTTAATATGTAACATTAAATCGCTAAATTATGTCAGTAGAACGCCAGGACCTACCAGTAGAAATCCAGGACTGAGCGTTAGTAAGCCAGGACCTCATATTTTCAATTTGTATCCAGTATATCCAAATTCCAGTTTTTTCAGGCTTGACCAGTGTTGCTAAATAATTATATCATAGATGAGGATAACGCATGTTGTTTCTGACTCATTTAGCACAAGTAAAGCAAAGATATCCAAGATTATTTACGCAGTGGAATAACAGCAAATGGCATAAAATATTGCATGAATGCATTTTTTCCGGTATCAAAACAATATCAATTTGTCGTAATTTTCACCTGTCCATAACTACAACCGTGCTGTCGTTTTTGTGCATCAACAAAATCGTCTGTCTATTGTCATTTTTGTTTATCAATGCAGTAGAAATCACGGACAAGCATTAGAAATCACGGATAAAATGCAGTAGAAATCATGTTCTCGCAGGACAACGATCCCTACGGTGCTCTACAAATAAATGGCAGAACTAAGCAAAGGAACAACGCTTTTATTGTTGTTCTTCATCTTTAAGTCACTACAAGGCCTTCAACGATGAGCTATGTTCATACCTCATAGTAAGTTCAAAACGGTTTGAGCTGAATTATTTGATAAAGGTTGATCAATACTACATCCATGTCTTTCCTGGTCATGGATGCATGATCATCAATAAGCATAAATTAATCTGGCAAAGCGTTCTTACAGTCACTGTCATCCGTTTCCCGACAAAAGCACTAGTATCTTAAGGTTGCACGTTACCGAAAAACGTAACGTCACGAGTTATCGTTCTTACAGTTCTGAACGTTTTGCGGATCTCGCGATTCAAATGTAAACTATACACAATTACTAGGCTATGATTTACATGTAAACTAGTTAGGGTTATAATATGAGGATGCCTATTTGCTAATATTAATCATAGTAACACATTTTAAACATAAATTCATAGATTCAGACTGCGTCTATTTTTCTATTTCCTTTTTCTTTTTTTTTAGTTCAAACTATATTTATTTAGTAATTCAAACGACAAATTATTGATTACGGTAAAAATTACAGTTGAATCAGAAGGATATGCCTTCTCGCGGTTTCTTGATTACCTAATTATGAGGATTTTTGGTGATTATTTGATTACAATACACAAAACAATTTAAGAAAACAACGTCAACTCGATTTTACACCTTTTTAGGCGTACAAGCCGTCTTTGGCGAGTTGTAATTTTAAAATAAGGACGGTGACATATGTTTTTCTATATACATATGGATTCCTGTAATTGACATCTACATTGTGTTAGTTTTTAGTTAATATTTGTATGTTTTGACATATATAAACGCCATAAAAACTAGAAATTTCGGTCTCAAATTTAGTATTTTCCCTATTTGCCTTTGTAAATTTTGCGCCAAAAATGGTATTTTCGATTGCAAATAACTCGGTAAAATGCACGGTGACCCCCTAATTTTATTTCATTTTCTGGCGTATCTATGATAGATCTTTACGACTATATATATTTTTTGGAAAAATTTTCGGTCCGTTTCAGTATCGTGTTACCTTAAGCTAGGGGACGATTACAACATATAAACAAACACAGAACATTAATGGAGTCAATTGTAAGAGAAACTTTGCATTAAAAATAGTGAGATGTGGGCACTATGAACAGGTGTGACAGAATAACATATGGAAATTACAAAAATAATAAATGCCAAATACTTTTCCCATTCAAACGAATTTAGTAATAATATGAAATAGTACTAATTAGTACTTCTCTTCTGACTATTTTTTGGATTATGGTTTTATATATTATTTGATTATAATGCTGCTGATGAATGGTAACTCTTTGAAACACGTGTACAGCATAACAAAATTTACTGTTCACTATGCAACTTTGGTATTTTTGTATTAGAATCTGAAACAGTGAATTTTCAGGAATCATGGCCATTTTTTATAGAAGAAACTATTCAATTTTTGAGAATCAAAAACTAAATTTTGCATTGGATAAAAAATGAAATAATTTCAAAAAAGAAAATGAAAAGTAGAAAGGACTGAATCAGAATATGTCAGTATATATCTATTACATGATGATTGTATACAATGAAATGATCAAATACGGTAAATAATAAAAAACAATGAAGGTAAATGGAGTAAATGCACATGAGACAAATAGAAAAAAGAAGGAAAACGGGGAATGTGTCAAAGAGACAACGACCCAAAGGGGAGTAATAACAACTCAAAGCCACCATAAGATCTTCAATGAACGGTGAGAAAACCCCACACCCAACGGTAGGTCGGAGTCGGCCCCTGAATAAAGAGTTATCAGGTTCATCTAAATAAACAACATCCTAGACTCCTATAGACATAAAATAAACTAACTAGAAAAAATACAAGACACACAAAGGCTTAATACATTTCCTGACTTAGGACAGGCGCAAACCTGCTACTGCGGGGTTAACCTAGTTTCATTGGGCCCAAACCTTCCCCCTATAGCCAATGTGATAAATAAAAAAACAATCGTAACAACAGTAAAATCCAGTTGGAAAATGTCAATTGTGAAAAATGAAACTGGAAGAACTAAATATACGGATATTAACATGAAATCACAAGAGACTGCTAGCAGTTAACTGACATGCCAGCTCCAGACCCATTGCCATCTGATAAGTAAATTATGTACTCTCAGTATACAGCTTCCACCAAGATCCCTTCCTGTGAGGAGTTTAGCATAATGATTTCATACATATACCGGAATACGTAACCCGTGTCCGTGCAATACAGATTTTAGAAATTTAGGATGTGTTTAGTTAAAATGCAAAGACACTATCAAAAAATCAATGTTAATACAAAAGAAGGCCATACGTAATGACCTGACGACAATATCGAAATTATAGCCCTTATGAATTAGACGATTTAAATTGTTAGGCGAGTTTAAGTATTTTTACTCTTATGTAAAACATTACCGTAAAATAAGGGATGTGAAATACCAGCCTTGATTAGATGTTTACAGGCTGCATTGTATTTATGAACTTAGTCTTTATATCGATGATAAAACTTAGTAAAGGATTTAACTAGTTTATGATAATGAAACCCCTGATGTAATAGCTTTTCAGTTATGAAAAGATTCCGTTCATTAAAATCGCAAACGTTATTACATACTCGAGCAAATCGAACAAGTTGAGATATGTAAACACCATATGATGGCGCTAATTGAACATCGCCATCCAGAAATGGATAATTAACTATGGGAAAAGAAAATCGTCCCTTTTATCATAAATTTTAAAACTTATTAAAAGTTTTTATCATAAATGTTATCATAAAAGTCTCTATAACTATATAGCAAAACAAAGCAGTAGAATAATGCTTTAATTGTTGATCTTCGTGTTCAGGTCACCATTAGGCCTTCAGCGATGAGCTTTAGTCATACCTCATAGTAAATATAGCATAAAAAGGATAACAACAGGAAACACCTTCAAAGGCCGCAAAAAATAGTCACATGCCACAATGCACGTACCAAGGAACCAAAAAACAGCAACAAATAAAAGACATGACAAACGTAAGCACTATAGGACTCTGGACAGCCGGAATAAGCAAATTCAAGACAGGCCCTAGTACCGGTTTGATACATTAAGATGTATATATAACAATCTTTTCTGTCCTGTGGTTTTAAGGATTTTCACTTTTTCCCTTTTTCTTTTTGCTTCGGCATCCAATTACTATAGTTAACTTGGGTTTATTAAATCGTTATCTGATCGAAATATATACCGTCCAGTATCCATTTCAGGACAAAGTAGAAGAGTGGAGAAATGTATTTTATATCAGTGCTGGGTTCTATGCATTTGGAGTTGTATTTTATGGAATTTTTGCCAGTGGTTCCCTTCAACCATGGGCTGCTGATAACGAAGATAAAATGGTACAACATGATTGACGCTTATAATTTAATAAATTAAAAAACAACAAAACAAAATGTTTTCACTACGTGTTATTGTCTTAATGTTATTTTTGTAAAGATGTGGGATATTTAAGTGTCGAAATATTTACATCTATAAATATGACTCTCCAGATATGGGATAGCTTTAAATGCGTTCCGATAGCTGTTCAGATCAATGCTTTCCTGATATTATATCTCTGTAAACAATGGATATGGAGTAAATGCGCAAAACTCAAAGTCTCTACGTGTACGTGGCAAAATTAAGAAATAGATCAACGCTCTTATTATTGTTCTTCATCTTGAAGTCTCGATGAGGCCTTCAAGTAGTTACGTATCCATAAGATCATCAGATACGAAAAGGGAGACATCTTTGGTTCTTGTATTTCGAATAAACAATAAACCGGCAAAAACAACATCATAAATGATACAGATGGTAAAGCAGGTTTCACCGAGCAGAGTCTCTCACATTTCATAGATTTTCCAAACTACTCGGTGTATGTCATAGGGCAAATTGGTAAATTGGAATTCTGATTTCTCCTAGGACAAATTGGAATTCCAATTTGCCCTGGAGTTAACCCAGTATAAATTGGAATTCAATTTGTACTAGGACAGATTTGCCCTAGGTACTGACTTATCATTAAAAAATGTAATAAAGTTAATGGACAACATCTTCATATAAGATATAAGTAGATTTCTAAAAGGTAAGTGGGTGACTTTGTAGGTATCGAAATCCATAAAGTTGATCAGTCTTCATCCTTTGTTGTAAGATCTGTGAAATCAAAGAAGTAACATATTCTTAATCCGTTTATGGAATATTTTCCAAAGATCTTAGTGAAATTTTTTTACAGAAGACAATCTTAATGATTTATTGCTTAATCAAGCATGTCAAAAATCCCCCAATCAATCATGTCTATGTGTACAGTGGATGTAATACTCTCGGGACTGGGTTGTACAAACGTAAATTCAAGTTAATTGACGTTTAGATTGTAAGTGTAAATTAATTTAATTGATTTTTTTCAAAGATTTCACCTACAATTAAAAGTTAAACATCAATTAATTTTAATTGACGTTTGTGCAACCCGGTCCAGACAGCAGGCGTTCATGTTAGAAACTTAAAAATATCTGTTCCACAAAATGTCACAAGAACAATTTGAAGAAGTGTTGCAATAAATAGGTTTGAGTTGAAGAAAAATTATAAATATGTTGTACTTGTAACTGTTTTAAACTGCCAATAATGATTTGTTCGTTTATCATAATTTAGCTACTAGTAATAAAATAATCTCAAGGTAGATTTTCTTTATTTTCACAAGAAAGTTTCCTTATTACATAAGAGCTGAAATAAAAAAAAAATAAAAAAGGGGGTCACCTTGCTTGTTTTCAAAATAACTGATATCAAAATAATCAAATATTTCTAATGATATATAGGGAAAAACAGATATTCTTTTGTTTTCTTTTAAACTATTCCATAGATTTCTCTATACTTTACTCATATGTTAGCCCTTTGAAAATACTTTCAAAAATATAAAGAAAAATGGGGGTCACCCACTTTGTTTTCCCTACAATATGTAAAATGTGAATTTTCATAGTAATATCTATATAGAATATTTTTATCAGATTACCTCCCTTTTTCAAATATCCTCTTCCAAATTATTTAATTATCAACAGGGATGGGGTAATTGTAATGTGTAATTGTAATTAATTGTAATTAATTACAAATTTTGATGTAATTGGAAGTAATGTGTAATTGACAAAAATTTGAATTACATGTAATTGTAATTTGATTAATTACTTACCAAAAAAGGGTTGTAATTTCAATTACTTTTCCAATTACATTCAATTACATATACCGGTACATGCTAAAAGAGAGTGAATGGAAGATGGCTACCTCTTATTCAAGAAAGTTTAGATAATTTCTTTACAAAAAATATTATTATGACTTGGTATTTTTAATATACAAGAATAGGCACCTTTTCTCTCTTGTTTTTAAATGTGGACATTGTGCAAATTGCTGTTTCGTCTGGTGCATTTTTTTAAAAAAAATTTTATATGTTTTAATAGAGCAACTCTTGATATTAAATTGAGGTTTTAAATATAAATTAAATTTAAAATTATTGTTGTGTAAACAGTTAAAAATTTGTTTATTGAATTTTATTATAAATACCTATAGTAATATGGCTTCTAATCAGTTGTTTGTC